>VYZT01038407.1:0-11777 GCA_013400735.1 Pomatostomus ruficeps | reverse complement strand
CCGCAATTACTTATAACAAAGCCATAAATAGAACACTAAAAGTAGAGAAGAACCACAGAGAAAAAAACTTCAGCCTAAATGAGCTGAATACTTTCAAATTATATGAGTGAAAAGCATCAGGAGGAAGAAACTTGAGCCAAAATACAGATTTTACATTATTCTAAGCATTTCGAACTTCTTCTTCAAAGCAGAGATCACTTGTGCGTTTTTGTACCACTCTGGAAAGAACAGAAACCAAAGATGACAGACTTGAGACACCTAAGCTTAGAGTATATTCAACAAAACTACATTAACTTTGTAATCAGCTATGGGAAGGGTGTCAGTGGAGTGACTTAGATAATTGATTATAATTCTATAGTGACTGTTCTGTAACCTAGGCAGGTCAAGTTAGTGGATGTGAATATGATTCTCCATGATTCTGCTGAACACTAGCAGCAAATTTTCTTTCTAGATGTGTATCACTAAACTAATTCTCTTCTCTCTTCCTTCAGATAGGACATGGGACCAAAGAGTATTTCCTGTCCCCTAAATTTCACTGTGAACACTGACTGTCACAGACATCAGCTGGGGAGAGACTTTTTCTGAGGACTACTCCTATTTTTAGGATGGAAACACAGGTCCATGATCTGAAACTCCACAGAATTGATTTGCTCCATAGTTTTGGAATAACCTCTGAGATATAAAATCACTAGTTTCACATATTTGACATATTAAATATATCTTGACTGGGTACTAATCCCTGAGAAAGAGATTTAGTCTATTCAGCACTGAGTTAATACATATATATGCTTTTGAAGCCTAAGGAGAACTGCTTCTTTTTAATTCTTTTTACTTTAAAGTTTGTTAAAGTATATTCTTTGCAATTACTCTGATCATATAACTACATCTTGAAATTTAGTCTAGGGGAGAGAGATTATCCCAAAGAGAATGTGATATAGACATACACGCATGATATAGACATACACGCATATATTTATTAGAGTTCTTAAGTATCAACAATATTTTTATTTGCATTGTCAATAATCATTACTTTTTTTTTGTCAAAAACCCAATTTGAATGTACAGCCTGTTTTAGGAATCATTCTTGGTTCATAGATGTCTGATAATTCGGACAAGGAAAAGAACAGATTTTTGAGGCCAGGAACAAGTCATACCGTATTCCAGATGTAATTATTGCAACATTTCTTAGCCTGCTATGACTTTTTTTAAGACTGAATCATAAAACATATTCAGTGTTGAATATTCAATGATGCAATATTTCTTGATGCTAGCTGTCATAAATAGTTCAGATAATATCGGTAGGGATTTCATGTAAATGTACTATTCATTGACCATATTCTAACAAAATAATGATGGGGTAGATCCTTAGGTTTTATACTTTGAGTAAACTCCCATTCCTTTGTAGTCCAATCAATTTCAAGGGGATAACATATAGAAAGAAACTCTTTTCAGTGTAAATAAAATCACCATCATGAAAGTTTACACAAGTCTGAGTCAACGTCTACTACTGAGGCTGATGAGAATGAACATCAAAAATTTAAATTAATGAAACCCTTGAGGCTTGCTACTATCTCACTGTTTTCTACCTGAAAAGCAGAAATTGTTGTGGTAAAAATTAAATTTCTCACATTTATTGAAACACTGATAAAGTAAGAATAAATTTTTAGCTATAGAATCTATTTTATATACACTCACTTATTCATCAGAGTAAGTATTTTTGCATGCAGACATATTATTTTATGTCAATTTTTCAACTACGAGGCCCTGTTGCTCCAAATTCTTTAGGCTGCAAAACTTTAAGGTTTCTTAGTAAAAGAATTTTGGGATCCATTAAATTTGTGGCCATTTTGCAGTAGCAGTATAGTGGTCATACGACAACAATAGAGAAATGATAGTAGAAAAACTTTTTGCAAATCTGTGCTATTTTCCTCTATATTGTGTCACTTGCCCAAGATGAAGCTTTAGTTTTCATATTTTGAGAGGGAAAACAAAAATAAAACAAAAAAACCCACAGAATATCCATACAGAAACATCTCTTCACTATAATTTCTAGTTCAAAAGAAGCATTCCTTTAAATGATGCCTTTGCTGAGGTCCCTAATTAGCTATATTTAAAAAGTTACTGAAATAAAGAACATATCATCCAATAAAACAACTTGAATCATTAAAGAAGAATGTAATAATTTATTTTTAATACCTCATCCTAAATGAAAGCATCTGTTTCCACTTCAGTTAAAATTAAATGTTTAGAATTAATTAGTTAAAAGTAGGTAGAACTTTAAGTGCCTCATCATCAAGAATTTGATTAGTATTTTTATAGTACTGATAATAAAAGACACACTTGTGATTCCTGTGGAGTCTTCATTTAATATTGAAGTCTCTCATTAAAATACCTTCATTTAGTATAAAATTTGAAAGTGTTTCTAAGAGCTTCCATGTTGGATTATCTATTTTTAATTTTAACCATTATTTAGTAACTCAAATTCTTAATACTAGTATTATTCCCTGACTATTTTTAGCTTCTGCTCAGGCAGACAATGAAGTTGTGTTGCCTATGCACCAGGTTCTTCTCTGTACAATGGAAGGTCTATTTTAATCACATAATTTTTTAGTTACATATATGGATTAACTAAAGATCTAGTTAGATAATTTCATCAATCTGGAAACTTCACATCATTTACTGAGATCAAAACAATAAAAATAAAGCTTTAATTATAGGAAAATGGAAAAAAGGGGTTATTGACATGCATGCTTTCACAAAACAATCCAAATGTGGCATTGTGATGAAAAACAGGATGTCTGTTGTGGGGCCAGTACATGTTATGATTACTCTTGTAGGTGTGCCTTCCATAAAAATTACAGCCAGGTTTTAAGAGTACTAGATGAGGCTGAAGCAATAGTCATAAATGTCCCTTTGATGATAATACTGCAGTACTTCTATAGATAGCAGTGCAGCACACAATTTATGAGTGATCACCTCTGCCCACCTATGAGATAATCTGGCAACTTCATTTTGGGGAAAAAGGGAAATTGCACAGATCAGCAAGGTTAGCTTCAGCCTTACATACCAAAGCCTGAGACAACTCCATCAATGTCATTAACTTATAGTCAATTTCATGGCTACTCGACACTGACAAAATGAGAGCTCTGAATGAAGTTAACATTTGTAGTTTGTGTCTACAAAAGACACGTGTTTGTATTTTTTTAAAAATTTCGTAACACCTCCATTCTGCTAACAACGCTTGGATCGCAGGAGTGCCTGGGAGCCTTCGGGGCAGAAGTCCAGCGCTTGATCAGATAAACGGCTGCAGAGGAGCAGTTTTCTCTGTTTATCTATTTACCTAGTTATCGACTCCACAGTAGTTGAGCAGAGCAGTTGATATTAATAAAGCATAGGCGGGAACAAAGAAGCGAGAACGGACCTTCTTGCAGCAGCAACACGCTCATTTATTGTCAGCAGATGCAGTCTACGAGAAAGATGGCAGGGGGATGGTTACACTGACTTTTAAAGGGAAAGGAAAGGGGTGGTTACAGAGGAAGGGTCCAAAGTTCCTACAAATCACAGAATGATGAGGAGTGACAGCTATCCAATGAGTTCTGAACAGAGGCGGAACATGTTTGAATTATCCAACCAACAAAACAGAATGGCAGAACTTTCCAGCACTTGCTGAATATTAAAACAACCTGATGCATATTAAAATAACAGGGGCGGAACAGAGCCTTTGACTGACAAGGCTAAAATGTGGTAAGATTTAGCGGATTTCCCCAACCATGCTTTCTCCATCTCCGTCAGATTCGCTGTCCTGGGAAGAAAAATCTATCCAAGTTATTTCATTAGTTTTCATAGAGACAGCTGGCTGGGTCACTGCTACATGCTAACATATATTTTCTCTGTTAAGCTGTACATTTCTGGACTGTATTTTGTATGGCTAGCTTGTTTATCTGTGAACTGTTGAAATTATCAGCCTTTTAAGGTGTTGCAAGACATGGACTAATGTCCATGCCCAAGTATGTCTCAATACAGTCTTTGTACATTTTTGTCTACATTGTTACTTAATATTTTTACTTTAGCATTTCTGAATTTCTCAGAAGACTTTGAAACTGATGTTGCATAGCAATAGTAAAAAAGAAAAAAAATAAATGCTTTTATATATATGTGTGCATATACATGTCAAGTTGCGTGTATACATGTCTTTCTGATTACTTGTTATTAATATTTTAATATCTATTTTTTTAAGCAACGTTAATCATAGTTAACAAACTGCTTAAACGTATTTGGTTCTCTTCAATCTACAGAAACACCCTTAGTGTAACCTTTTAAACACCCTTAGTGTTTCAGGTTGAAATATGTTAAAAGATAACATTTTTATACCTAACATGTTCTTATTAATCCACAAGATATGAAACTTTATACAACACTAAGGAATTTTACATTTTATCCAAATTGTGGAGAAGTGAAAAATGATACAATGCTTGTCAGGAGTAAACAGCTTTCAATCATTTTGTGACAGCCCAGTGTTTCAATACCCTGCTCTAATAGCCAGTTTGGGCCTTGAAATACCTTGATAATTTCAGTAATTTCCTTTACAGTGGCACCAGGAAGAATTCCGTTAGTGGAACTAAAAAAGTGATGAGTTGTCTATGAAAAAGATGGAAGGAATCTAAAATCTTAATACAAGATTCTGAAAATGAGGACGGAGGGCAAGAATCAAGAGTGATCAATTATCAACCAAAGATGTTTCCCCCTGTCTAGTAGTGTATGCTCCCAGAGTTGAGGTAGCCAGCTCCTTCATCACCCTAGGATGAATCCCACCAGGTCCCATAGACCTGTGAACATCTAAGTGGCTCAGCAGATCACTAAATACCTCCTCATGGATTACAGAGGTTTGTTCTGCCCCCCAGCCCTGTCTGCCAGCTCAGGAGGCCACTGTCCTGAAAATAATCTATCTTCCTGCTGTAGACTGAGACAAAGAAGGTGTCAAGTACCTCACCCTTCTCCTTGTCTTTGGTGATTATTTTCCCCACCATGTCCAATAAAGAACAGAGATTTTCCTTTACCCTGTTTTGTTATGAATGCATTTATAAAAATCCTTCTTATTCTACTTTACAGAAATGGCCAGATTAAACTTCAATTGGGCTTTCACCTTTCTAATTATCTTTCTACGTGACCTAACAATATCCTTAAATATTTCCTGAGTAGCCTGCCCATTTTTCCAAAGGTGATACAGTCTCTTTTTTTCTTTTTTCTTTTTTCTTTTTTCTTTTTTTTCTTTTTTTTTCTTTTTTTTTCCTTTTTTTCTTTTTTTTTTTAAGAACCTGATACACTCTGGGTTTTTTTTTTGTTTTTGTTTTTTTTTCTTAAGAACCTAAAGCCTTTGCTACTGCATTTAAACCTGCAGTTGTTGCTACATGTCTGTGCTGCATTTTGATTTAAACAAACACTAGGTAGGACTTTACTCAAAGACTTAATCTTCTGTGTCAACATTTTGTGCATGGATAGCTCTCAATGTTTACTGCATACATTCTATGTTGACATTTATGCTCCAAGCAAACTCCAGCAATAATACTTTGTCTTTTGATTATATCATAGGTTCTGTGAGTGTTGGATTGTCTGAAGTAAAACTGTGGGGTTGGTTTTGCTTGAATACATAGGTAGTTGCTTCTGCTTTATAGCTGCATAAATGGCTTTTCATGGGCCCAGATATCTTAAATGTTGCAATGGTTTAAAATTCAGTTCCATTAACATTTGCCTTTGAGAAAACATTATTTGCAGTCAACTCATTCTATATAATATCCACAGGAATGCCATTTAAAAGGGTGCATAAACACAGCCAAGTAAACTGCTAATTTTATTCCAGGAAATGTTTGCCTAAGTTTCTGTGTGTGTGTTTTCAAAGCCTCATTTCTTTCCCAAAAAAACCCCAAACAAATTTAACTTTTCACAAAGGTACAAAAATGTCAGTGATGCTCTGTGACTAACACTGGCTTCTCCAACTCAACTTTCTCTCATCTGTTCCATAGCATTCCCAAAGCCCCATTTTTACACATAGCATTATACAATTTTTATTTTCTTTGTTCTTTTTCATGATCCACTGAAATTGTACAGGAGTTAATACATTTTTAGTTTCCCATGTAGTGAAATTTAGTCTTTAATGTTTTAAAGAATTTCATTTACCCAATAGGCACTAAACAAATCAATGACATTATTTTAAATACATAGATTTACCAGGGAACTAAAAAGACTTTAATCTTCCTCTTACCACTGTTTTCCATGTTTCAGGTTCAGTTTGATTCTTCCTCTTTGCAGATGATATGGGAATGGGATCATTTATCTGGGATTTTGGGGTTCTGCCTGTCTCTCTCGGGACAGGAGCTCCAGCTGTCTGCCTGCTGCTCGGAAAGCACAGACGAACCACCAGAACACAAGCACAGCTCCCGTTCCGTGGCTCCGAGGTATGGAGAGCACACTCTGCACACACTGACCATCTGCTCTTGTTCTGCGAGCAGAGCTGCAGCGGGC
Organism: Pomatostomus ruficeps; assembly: GCA_013400735.1. Taxonomy (NCBI): domain Eukaryota; kingdom Metazoa; phylum Chordata; class Aves; order Passeriformes; family Timaliidae; genus Pomatostomus; species Pomatostomus ruficeps. The sequence goes on along the minus strand of VYZT01038407.1, from coordinate 5,258 downwards.
ACCAGGAGTAGGCAGCAGGTGTTACAGCTTTGTCCAAGATAAATACAAGGGACACAGGACCCTGCAGAGTACTCTCCTGAACTTACTGTAGGTGGGTCTGTGCAAACCAGCAGCCTCTTCAGTTACTTTTTGGCTGTCCAAGAAGCCAAATGGCACCTATTGGCCATAGCTTGTTAATTTTGTCAAAGTTCCTGTGATACTTTCTCTGTTTAATCTATTCATCTTCAGACCACTGTAAATGGCTATTAAACCATTGCCTTTACACAGGGCACAACATTCTAAATAAAAAATGAGTGGGATTTAGACAAAATTCAGGAAAAAATATCTGCTTTTCCAAATATGATCAGCTGCAGTCTCTTCTGCAAGACTCCTGAATTTAACTTGTCTCTTAAAGTTGATCATTTTCTGTCCCTGTGAATATTTAGGTTTGTCTCAGATTTTGCAGGACTGAGAGCTTATGAGACATTGATAAACAGAAGGGGTACAGAAAATAGTTATGTTTACGGCTATATTTCCTCAGCTGGCATTTTCAGAGATATCCAGTCTTGCATTTCTCACCAAAATGTGGATACACCTCCTAGTTTTTTGTAAATAATAGAGAAATGGAGAGGAAAATAGTGAACATATTATCAAGATATGTATACAATAGATTGGTGGTGTAATACAATGTAGTAACAGTAAGAACACTTGTCAAGTATTTGGCTGCAGTCCTGTTTTTGGTTAAAGACATTTAAAATGATCCCTCTCCATTCTCGGAAGGAATGCTTTTGTTCCATCCCTCTATTCATGTATACTTTACTATGTAGAGGGACACATCCCCTTATGTTAAAATTTGTTTCTCTTGGCAAAAAAAATATTCTTGTGAAGAAATAGTAAGTAAAGAAAGCAAGCAAACACAAGCTTCATCATGATTCTCTAGATCAGGAATTTCCTCACCTCTTTGGATCTGATGAACTGAGCCTAATATGCTACACTGCTTTTATACATTTTATCTTAGTACATTAAAAAAAAAATCTTGGAGAAGGATATGGAATGAAAGATTACTTCCTTTAACACAAGTGCTCTCAAGACTAGGCCACAGCCTAATTCTTCTGGTGTTTATATTTTTAAGTACTGATATTTCAATTATTTACAAAATGTTTAAATACAGATAGAATATGTTGAGAATGTCAAATTCATCCAGTACAAAGATTGCAATGTACTCAGTCCAGGATGGGGGCTTTGTTTTGATTTGTGTTGGGTTTTTTTGTCTTTTTTTTTTTTCCCTCCTGAGAATAAGAAATGGATATGATTTCTTAGAGATGTCTTCATATCTCAAGCCAATGTTTTAATTACAACAAAAGCCTTTCTTCATCCTTCAGTTCCAAGAGAGTGAGAGTAAACATGGATATCTAACTGCAGGAGACAGTTCTGGACTAGGAGTTCTGAGAAGTCGTCCAGTTAATCTTGAAACGTATTTGAGCAGTCTTGAACTGCACTAGGCAAATTCTAGCTATATTTTTGTCTCTTTTATTCTAATTTTTTTTTGTTTTATATGTGCATTTAAGACCAATAGAAAGGTCAACACCAACAAATGCTTTATTACCTGCATGATTGATGAAGGTAACCCCAACCAGCTTTGATTGGAAGCCTGAAACAACTCCACCATGAAATCTCCTGGTTTCCCAAATGTGTCATAAAACTGAAGCAAAAGATACTTCTTAGCGATAAATGCTGTCGTTTCAGTAGAAAAATATAGTCTTTACAAGGTGAATATGGCCTTGTATTGCAAAGGAACACATATTGTGTGTTTAAGTATGCATGCATGTGTGTGCATATTTTAACAGTGCCAGAGAAACCACGATGTATCTCTCTGTGACACTTCTCTGAAAAATGCCTACTTTTATATATTATATATGGGACATTTCTTATAATGCATATCATATAATGCATACATATTATATAATTTATTACACAATTTTTCAACTTTTGTTTAGGAAGATGACTTCCATACCTTAGAAAATCCATTGGAAAAATTATTGTGTCCCTTTAAAAATATATTTTCATCACAGTTTCATCTGCTACACTGATTTTCTGAGGAAGAACCTCTCCTTAGCTAATATAATCATTGCATTAATGCAATGATTGAGTTTTGGGTTGGTCCTCTGGAAAACTGCAATGCTTTTTTTATTATATTCTGTGAGTTTAAACACTTTTTCATGGCCCTGCTATGTTACTTGCAATTTGTATCTAATTGGGAAGATCGCTGTTCCCTTATTGCACCATTTATTTAAGTCTTAATAGAAAACTACCTTGTGAAAATTGAGATTTTGGAACTAATATCAACTAATGTAACTACCTGAGGAATTGTATGAATTATACATATAATAGCATAATTTAAGTGAAAAAAATACAGGGCAGAATGAACAGAATAATTTTAGTTTCATCACTTCAGGTCTCACTGGCTACATAGCAGGAATTTAACTTGAATTAATTGATCAGAATTCATTATAACAGGTACATGGATAAGTCAGATTTTTTGACCTTTTCATTTTGTACCTCTCTATATAATATCAAAGAACCTTGTCAGTCCAACCCAAAGGGAGACATAATATGTTACAGAATGCAAGTGCTAATAGATTTCCAAGAAGTACATAATGCTTTACTTATCTGCCAAAACACTAAGGAGTTAGTGGTAATATATTTTATAGTGAAGCAAGTAGAAAAAGCTGGATAACCAACCCAGTTCTGTTCAGTTAGAATACTTAATTATTCAACAAAGAAAATACTAGATCAAACTTAATTTTAGAAGCGCAGATAATTGCACTATGACATCCAAAGACTTGAGAGATTATAGATGGCTTCTCATTCCCAGAACAAAGCACAAAACTACTAATTACTTGACTCCAGATTCACCATGAGGATACTACAGGCAATCTTTTATAAAAATTTTAAAATTGACTCTCTTGATTAAATGTAGAAGTATACAATTTGAAAATGAAGCTTTTTGAAAGTTTCACATATTTGGGCTTACACTGGTAGGATTATCATAACAAACAAGAGGAAAATCCACAGGATATCTAAAAATAAGTGGTAGTTCACTCACAAATGGAAGACATAATAATTTATTAGAGACCTCCTTATATATGTTTTTTCCCTGCAAAAAAAACTTGAATTCAAATAAAAAGTGACACCTCAAACCATGGGCTTTAGACTCACTGAGCCAATAGTTCTGTCCTTAAAGTAGCAACAATATTTAGATTCACAAAAAACAGAACTGGGGACCCTTCTAGAAATTCTCATCTCTTTCCTCACTGTGGTGAGTCTAGACAGTATAAAATAACTGAAATTTTACCGTTTAACAACTGATTCATTAGCATAAGGTTCAGTCACCAAATCCCTATGGTCTCTCATATTTTTTACCTTAAGTGAGATGCCTACACATTGGTTGTTGACCTAAAATTCCTATCAGACGATGGGCAGAAACATTCACCACTAAGCTCACATCTAATTATCTGATCTTCAAATGGAAGAGAGGGTAAGTCAGCTGAATCTTGTCATCTGTAATACCACTACAGTTTAGAAAAAAGAAAAATGTTCGTTTTGTAGCAAAACATCTGAATCACACCGATAAAATGGAAAGCCTAATAGGAAACCAATATGAGTAGAGTGAAAGAAGGAAATCTTGACAGAGGGGTCAGATTGCACCTGTAAAACATGAGTTTCATAATCATATAAGCTTATTTTTAAAAATAGTATTTGATAATTATAGAGAAGGTCACAAATTGAACAAATAGGCATGAAAAACTGAAATAATCTTCACTATTAAACTAAGTGATATAACAGAAAGAAAGTAGAACAGATACATTCCTGAGACAAAAAACAGTAGTTATATAAAATGATGTTGTAGATGTTAACCTAGGCAAAAGAGAGGAGTAAACTACTGACTAGATTATTGAGTTTAAAAGGTATGAATGCAAAATGGGAAAAAAGAAGGTACTTTACATGACAGTATTGTGACAGTGGCAGACTGAGTAATAAAACAAACAATAGACTTTAACCCCAAAAAATTATCACAAATTTTATAAATCAAATTTTGATAATATTAGTATATAAGAAGCTAAAAGTTCATTTAATATAAAAAGAATACTTGGGAAATAAACACATTAATCATTGAGGTACTTTTTGCTCTAATAAACATAGGAAGGAAACATTATTTCAATAACAGAAGATGGCATCTGGTTAATTGTGCAAATTATTTTTTAAGGAATTACTAGTTTTCCTTTTAAAGGTTGTTAATTTTTTCAGGAAAATTTTGCCTTATTAAGAATCTTACTGCCACAGAAGCAGAAGTTGTAATTTCTCCCCTTGCTGGCCTGACCACATTATAACATGAAGGACTAGAACTTGTCACCTTGATGCTGTTCCGAAATATTAGATATTATTTATCCTTAATTTCACTGTCACGTTCCTATATGAGGCACCAAATCCCCTAAGGTGGATGTAGGGGAGAGGAGAGAGGAAACTGTCATGAATCTTTTAGATTTTTGGCTCAGTCTGTGTGGTGTGCATGGCAAAGGATCTGGGGCCTGTCTGGTTTGGGTTAAGTTTCAGAAACTCTCGGATGAGAACTAGCAAGCAGATTTGGGGCATGAGGATGACAGTTTATGTGACACTTTTGGAAGTCTGATAGATATGTGCACTACATATTAAATGTTTTCGGATTAATGAGGCAAACATGTTTGATGAAGAAGAGGTAAAATAAAGGAAAATTGCAAGTTCTCTTGGAATATATATGCCTTTCAACACTGAAAGTTGACAGATACTGTAAGTAATGACAAGCATGAGTGAGTAGAATTACTGTAACAGTGTGAAATCCAGACAAGAAAAAGATGTTATTTTCTTTCAAGGCTTGAATTTCAAGCAAATGTGTAGCATAAAATTTAGCATTGTGTCTACCGTATTCTTATGGTATCCACCCATGTTTTGAGGAATGCTAATTTATGTAATTTGTCAAATTAAGCATAATTAGGGGTTTATTTTTTGTTATTTTTTCATAGCAAGAGACTTTAATTAGCATGAAATTACAATTTACATATTCAAAGTTTTCTTGTTTTTTCTTCTCATATGAATGACAATGTTAGATATAGCATTATTTTTGCATCCTTTTTGCAATTTAGGCAAAATAATTTTGCTTTTTTCTGTTATAAAGAAATATATATGATATATTATGCTTATAATATTAACTTTTATGATTTAATATTTATTATTTTTATTAT
>VYZT01038403.1:10137-50260 GCA_013400735.1 Pomatostomus ruficeps | reverse complement strand
GAGCTGCTGGTGATGGGAAATGCAGTTCCTTCAAGGAGAAAAAGGACATTTTTGGGAGCTGCTGGTGATGGGCAGTGCTGTTCCCTGTAGGGAAAAAAGGACATTTTTGGGAGCTGCTGGTGATGGGAAATGCTGTTCCCTCTAGGAAAAAAAGGACATTTTTGGGAGCTGCTGGTGATGGGAAGTGCTGTTCCTTCAAGGAAAGAAAGGACATTTTTGGGATCTGCTGGTGATGGGAAATGCTGTCATTACTGTCATTAGTGTCATTAGTGTCATTAGTGTGGCACTGCTCCTAACTCAGCGCTGGGGGCAGATAAAGGAAGTGCAAGTGCTGCTGTGGGAATAACGAGGCTTCCTCGGAGATTTTTGGCATTTCCTGCGCCGGAGCTGCAGCAACCACGTGCCCGCTGGTGGAACAAAAACCAAAATTCCAGCTGGAATTTGCGCCACTGCAGCTTTCAGTTGGTTTATAGGAATATCAGGGTGCCAGCGGGGTTGAATGGGGTTTTAAAAGCTGAAATAATTCTCAGTTGTGACTCGAAACCCTCAGCATTTTAGAGTTTTTACATGTGGGCGATCCTGTCCCGCTCTCGGGTTATAAAATCCTCATTTGGGAGTTAAACCTTTGGTGGTGGAGTTTGTAGGGATGAGGAGTTGTCAGCATCTTCCAGTAAAAATGAAAAACCCTGAACATATTTTGGTTAAAAAAAATTAAAGGGGTGTCATGGGCAGCTTAGGTGTGTCAGGAATGCTCAGAAATGGGAATAAAAAACCACAGCTGGCTCAGGGAAGCTGATTATATTTATATAAAACAGCAGTGAGGTTAGAAGAGTCGGGAAGCATTCCCTGTGAGTCCTACAGATTCCCGTGTCCGGGGGGTTCATGTTGTGCATCTCACACCTTTTACCTCTGGGCTTTTTATAAACTCACTTTCCCCCGAGCTCACAAACAGACCCTGGGATTTAGGTCACCTCCAGGCGGGGTTTGGCAATGCCAGGAATAAAGGAGTGAAGGGAGATTTATTTTCCTGGTAGAGGTGCAGATATTTGTGCCCAGGTTCAGAGAGGGGAATTGTCGATTCCTCTGCCATGCCCGGCGTTCCCTGGCAATCTCAGGAGTAAAGGAATAAAGGCAATCCTGTTTGAGGTGCAGATATTTGTGCATTTCCCTCAGAGAGGGGAATTGTTCGCGTTCCTGCCATGCCCGGCGTTCCCTGGCAATCTCAGGAGTAAAGGAATAAAGGCAAGTTTATTTTCCTGGTGGAGGTGCAGATATTTGTGCCCAGGTTCAGAGAGGGGAATTGTCGATTCTTCTGCCATGCCTGGTGTTTCCTGGCAGTCTCAGGAGTAAAGGGCTGTCGGTGCCCTGGTGCTGAGCTGCTCCCTCCCTGCTCAGCATTTCCTGGGAAGGGTCGATTCCAGGGAATTTTTCCAGAGGGAACCTGGACTGACCTCTCTCCCTGCTCCTTCTTCCCGCAGGTGCCAAACCAGCTGCTTCCGTCGACCCTTGGGCAGCACCAGCAGGATCCACAGCTCAGCCTCTGTCCAAAAACGTGGACCCGTGGGCTCCTGCTCAGCCATCCTCTACCGCAGCAAAATCTGCCGTGGATCCTTGGGGATCAGCGCCTGCAAACAAACCTCTCTCCACTTCTGGTGAGCAACGTCCCCTCTCCGAGTTATTTGAGTCATGAGAAGCCCAAATGATTTTCTTGCATTCAAAGGAGCTGAACAATTGGCAGAACTGACCTGCGAAATAAAAGGGATTTGTAATAACCAGCAGGAAAAAGAAATTTAAATGTAATTATTCCGACTTTCAGCTCTGAATTTGTGGTGCTGCTCGGTGCTCTGTCCCCTCCACGTCTCCTCCTGGTGTTTGAGCACTCGGGACTGCTGCTGCTCTTGGGTTTTATCTTTAATCAGACAAGGATTTAATTCCTGGCAATGAACGATGCTCTAGTTGAATCTTTCCTCGTGATAAAGGGCTCTGCAGAGGATGCCTCTGCAGATGCAGATTGGCAGGTTGAGCAGCGCCAGAGCTCGGAGGAGACTTTTAGAGGTGCAAATGAAGGGTTTGTTCCTTCAGACCGAGGGTGTGAAACACAAACCCTCCCCGAGCCCTGGTGAGGATGCAGGAGGTGCTGCTGTAATTGTCTGCTCGCTGCTCTGTAACCAATGCAACCTCGACGAGCGCTAATACCTGGCATTTTCATATCGGCACCGTGCCTAAAAGCATCCAAAACGCATTTTCTGCTCGTCATTCATCCCGGTGCACGACAGACAAAGGAATCCGAGCGCTGCAAAAAGTTATCCGAGCAGCTTTTCCCTGAGCGAAGGGCAGTAACTGGAGCTCTGTGAAATGAGGCTTTGGCTGTGGTGGCTCTTTGTTCTCCATCAGTTTTGGTTTTATACTCGATCTTCACCGCTCGGAGGTTAAAAGTAAATTAAGAAAACATTTCAGCTAATTTAAAAAAAAAACCCACAAAACACAAATCTACATAAATTAAGAAAACATTTCAGCTAATTTAAAAAAAAAACCCACAAAACACAAATCTACATAAATTAAGAAAACATTTCAGCTAATTTAAAAAAAAAACCCACAAAACACAAATCTACATAAATTAAGAAAACATTTCAGCTAATTTAAAAAAAACCACAAATCTTAAAGGTGTTGAGGATTGCTGGTCGTGTGGGGGTGGGAGTTGTGCCTCCAGTTCGAGGTAAGGTTTGGGATGGTGATGTTGGACTGACTGCAAACTCGGCGCTGCCGCTTCAGCTAACGGGGCTTTGCCACCTCCACACCTTTGCTCTGGCATTCCTCCTCCTGGGCACTGGGGCAGCAGCAGTGACACCATCGCTGCTGCTGTTTCAGTGAGGGCTGATTAACACCTGAGAGCTGCAAATCCGTTTCTGTTCTCTCCTCCCGCAGCCAGATCTGCTTGTCTCTAGTGCGGACACCCCGTCAGGTGTGCCCTGCTCTGATCCAACAGCAAGCTGCTCTCACTTAGGTGTCCGTGCTGTCAGGAAGGACAAATCTGTGGCATTTCCTCCTCCCAGCTGCTGCCCTGGAGCCTCTCAGGGCTCCTCGGTGACAGGAACGGGTTAGGAATCTCTTCCAGGAGGATCAGGTGTGCGATGCGACCGGAGATGTGTTAATGACAGGGCTGTCTTGTTGTTTTGAACAGGAAGTACATCTTTTGACCTCTTCAGTAATTTGAATGGTACAGTTAAAGATGATTTTTCTGAGTTTGACACACTTCGAACTTCCAAAAAGCCAGGTACGACTCAAAATCCTTAGCATGTGGACAGGTCGGGTGACAGGCACGGCAACAAATGTCTCTGTTTGGAAATTTTATTGAATAAAAAAATCAGTTTTCACCAAGGGAAGGAAGGGATGATGCAGCAGTAAAAGCTCCTTGTTCCTGTTTTGGCCTGTGCATGAACTCGTGGGGAAAATGGGCATTTTGACCTTCTGCTGCACTGACCCAGAAATGTGTTGGACTCCTTAAATTCCCAGTGTCCAACTTTTTTGGAGCAGGACTTACGTTCAGAGAGCCAGCCAGAACCGTGCTGACTGAATTTCTCAAACATAAATTCCAGTAGGAAGATGAGACAACACCTTCAGCGAATAATTGATTTTTTTTTCTCTGGTTATTGGTCAGTAAATCACAACTGCCAGTGTCGTGGCAGCGTTGCTCTCAGGATGGCTCTGCCCGAAGCACAGCTGGGCTTGTGGAACCCCCCAGGGGGGAATCCAGCCAGGAAGGGCACAGCAGAGGAGTAGGGCGAGGGCACAAGGCTTGGGAGCCTGCGAGTGGCACGTGGAGCAGCAGAGCTGCGGGAATTCCATCCGGGAGCGCCTCAGTGGAGCTCTGCAACTCCGCCTGTAGCTTTTTCCTGCTCTCCTAGAGACCCCTGAGCTGCTTGCATGCTGAGAGGGCGTAACCCGGCCTGCTCCCGAGCCTGACTAACACCGACCTAGAACAAAACCGCTCTCGCTCTGCGATCTCCCCGCGTTAACCACGGATTTTTGTGTGTCCTTTTGTGCTGTTGCAGCTGAATCAGGTTCCACTCTGCCCTCCCAGCACAGCGGTACCACGAGTCCCGATCTCTTCGAGTCCCAGCAGTCGGGCGGGACATCGGGCAAGCAGAGCGCCGCCCGGAAAACCCCCGAGTCCTTCCTGGGCCCCAACGCCGCCCTGGTGAACCTGGATTCGCTGGTGTCCAAGCCACCGCAGCCTGTCACGTCACTGAACCCGTTCTTGGCACCAGGTCGGTCTCTGCACAGCCCCTCACGTTCCTGTCTGAGCTTTCCCTTCCTGCAGGGAAGCTCTGAGCTGCTGGAGCGAAAGGAGGGTGGTTTGGGCTGCGTTTTGGGGTTGTTTCAGTCAGCAGATCATGAGCAAGAGCAGGAGGGTCTCAGAGAGGCATCCTGGGACGGTCCCTGAAAACACAAATCTCTGCTCTTGGTCTGCAGCTGAATTTATTCCAGCAGTTCCCCTTCCCCTCAGGCAGAATTACCTGGGTTGGGAGGTTTGGGATTGTTAAAAACAGCTGAATTTATGGTCAGAACAGGTAAAATTACCGTGGGAAGGTTGGAAGTGGCAGTTTGGAATTGGCCTTTTCCCGGATATGAGGTTCCAGGGAGCAAACTCTGCAGGGTAACTCAGGGAGCTGCTGTCCTAGGCTGGCACAGCGAGCCAGGCTGGATCAGGAAATGCATTTTTAGTGTATTTTGGAACAATTTGGGCTGCTGCAGTTCTGCTCTAAGCCCCTGAGCCCCTGCTCAGAGCAGGCTGAAATGGTGACACCAAACCTGGCAGATGCGTTTTTAAAAGCTGAAATTCGCACTGACGTTTTTCAGTGTTCTCCTAGGGTGAAACACTTGGAAATGCTCTTCCAGTATTAATTTTCTCCCCTCTTCCAATGAGGGGGGGAAAAAAAAAAAATCAGTTTATTAAAATCCTTGAGTAGGAAGAAGGCAGTGGTTCTGAGCAGCCTTGGCAGGGAGCAGGGAGAGGGAGGAAATCTGTGTATCTGCCCTTCCCGGGCACGACAAAAAAGTTTGTGAGGGGTCACTGGGCCATCCAAATAATCCTGGGCTTGTACGGTGAAAGGAATTCGCAGGGCTGGCAGCGATCCAGGGAACCTCAAAGGCTGGGAAAGTTGTGCTCGGCTTTTTTCGAGCGCCGCTGTAATTCGGAAACAAGTTGTTTACTTTGGGAATTCTTGTCCGAGCTCGGTGCCAGAAACACGAAAATGGAGGTGGCTGGTGAGAGTTTGGAGCGAATGTTCAAATCAGAGAATCCCAGAACGGTTTGGAAGGGACTTTAAAACCGTCCCAGCCATGGCAGGGACATTTCCACCATCCCAGGCTGCTCCAAGCCCTTCCAGCCCGGCCTTGGGCACTGCCAGGGATCCAGGGGCAGCCACAGCTTCTCTGGGAATCTGTGCCAGGGGAGGATTTTATCCAAATATCCCGTGTAAACCCTCTCTCTGCAGTAAAGGAGCACAGAGAGCCTGCAAAGTAACATTTAAGAAATGAAACTAATGTCCATGTCGTGGTCAGGGGTGTTCAGGTAACCAAATTCGGAATCTCTGTGTGCACTCAGGGCTGTCAGAGGTGGCTGGGCAGCGAGGGGGTGTTGGAGTCATTGCTGCTGTGCCCTGCTTGGCTCCAGGGGGTGTTGGGGACACCCAGGGAGGGGTTTTGGCCAGGACAGACCATCCCCAGCCCGGTGCTGACAGCGCTGCCGCCTCTCTCTCCCGCACAGGCGCCGCCACGGCCCCGGCTCCGATCAACCCGTTCCAGGTGAACCAGCCACAGCCGCTGACCCTGAACCAGATGCGCGCCAGCCCGGTGATGGGGAGCAGCCCCTCGTTCAGCGCCGTGCCGCCGCCGCTGAGCATGGAGCCGATCCCTCTGTCTTCCATGGCGCCCGTGCCCGTGGCGATGGCGCCGCTGCCGGCCATGGGCGCCGTGGCGTCCATGCGGATGGGCCAGGGGCTGAGCATTGCAGGATCAATGCCCCAAGCCCTGCACAGTACGGGGATGCCGCCGGCAGCCTCGCAGGCCGCGAATACAACCAACCCTTTCCTCCTATAAAAGACCCGATTAAAGGAACTTCTTTCTTTTCCTAGCGTTTCCAGGCTGAGAGTCTTTCCAGCGACACGAACGCGGACTGAGCGGTGTGTGAGAGAGACTTGGACGTAGATTTGCAGTTTACAGTTATGATCTTTGAAGAGTTGTCTCTACTTACCAGTTAATCGAAATCTAGTCTTTGCTACAGATGGTACCTTACTTTCGGCTTGTTTGAGAGCATCATGTGAAACGTTCAGACTTTTCACCAAAGTTAGAATTCTGCCCGTTTTTTTGTTTTTTTTGGTTACTTCGTTAATCATTTCAAATACACTTTTCTAGGGGGAGAGAGAGAGAGAGAGAGAACCCGCCACTGGAGAACTCCGCTGGCTGTTTTGTTTTTTTTTTGTTGTTGTTGTAGATGTCAGATCACGTGCTGGATTATTGCTGAATTTACTCCTCCTCCTTCCTTTCCTGTCACTCCGTCTGCCCGTGAGATAGAGCCGAGATTCCGAGTGCTAGTGAATGTTTTGCACATAACTCCACACACAGTTCTAGACTGTTGGTTCACCCATAGTCCTTACTCTTAGAAGAGACCGCCCGGGTGGAGGGGGCTCGGTTTTTATGCATTCAAACATCGCCAACTCGCGCCGCTTTGGGATCTCCGAGGCGGGACCGAGGAAAACAACACAAAACGCCCCAAAAAACACCACCCCGAGGCCGTGCTCGAGTCGTGCTGTCGTGTGCAGTGTTGAATTCCTACACTACTCCGAGGACTCCTGAACTCTGTGAGTGGCCGCACTCGTGCTGAGTGAGTGTCCTGCTCTGTGCTTGTCCAGTACCGGCTTCGTTCGGAAGTTTTTTTTTTTTTCATGTCGTATTTTTTTTTTTTTTTTTGGGTTTTTATTTGAATTTACGATGTGAGTTGAAAGGAGAGAGAAAAAAAAAACCACAAAACCAACAAAAAAAGGAAAAAAAAAACAAAGAGAAAAAACAAACAAAAAAAAAAGAAACACAGTGGGACAACTTTGAATTCAGTTTCACCGGGGCAAGCTTTAAAACTAATTCAGGCTTAACCTTGCTATATGCAGTTACTCTTGTATACTTTTGCACATATTTTGTTTAGTACAGTTTCATATTTTGAGTTTGCAGAGTTACCTAATAGTCCTTTTTTTGCTAATTTTTATAATGTGGTTCTTATTTAACTGTCTGGTTTTGATAGATTTATCAAGTCTGGCTGGAAAAAAAAAAAATTAAGATATTTGGCAAATGTCATTTTTATGGTTTTAATGCCCTCTTATTTATGGTTTTAGCTCTTCGTTTCTGTAAAGAGAGTTTAAAAGGGAAGATTAACACTAAAATATTTACTTTTAAATGAAGTATTCATAATGCAAATCAAAAAAAAAAACAAATCCTCGTGACTAATTATTTTTAGATGAATTGAATTTGAGCATAACATGATTTAAGACTGCATTAAAAAGAAAAAACACTAAAGTCGCCTTTCCCTTGATTTGTTCCCCTTTCCCAATCCCCAAACTGGACAGATTTGGAGCCTTGATGAAGATCCCAGGAGAGGCTGTTTGGTTTTTATTTTCCTTTTGTAAAACTTCTTGAGCTGTTAAAAACCCCGCTGTCCAAACCACACCTGGTTTAATTCCACCCTCCGATTTTTCCCGTTGCACAGGGGCTGTAGGATACCTGGATCCATCCCTTGGGAGCTGAATTATTCCTTCTTAATTTTTGCAAACTCCTCGGCACCAAACCACGCTCAGGGGGCTCTGCTCTCCCAGAAACCCCCGGGAAGGGAAATCCCAGCCTGGAGGGCACCTGGGTGGCTTTTCCCTCCTTCAGAGGGGGGGAACCAGCAAAGAGAATTTTCCAGAATTGTGTTTTAGTGGGGCTGAGAGGGGCTGGGATCCATCTCCTGGTGGGAAGGGGAGGCTCTGGAGCAGCAGCAGGTCCAGGTCAGGGTAGCTCTGGCAGGGATTTCTCGGTGTGGGGATGTTCTGTGCAGGCTCCGGATCCTCTGGGATCCTCTGGGATCCTCTGGAACCGTCCAGGATTCCCAATCCTCACCTGCTCTTGTTCTCTGTCCACACCCATCTTTAAAAACAAAAACCCCCACTCGTGTTGCCTTGCAGAATAAGGAAAAAGGATTTTTTTTGTCGTTGTTGAAGTGGTTGAGAGCGTAGAGCAGGAAGGGGGCAATTCTTGCAGATGGGAGAGGAGGGGGAAGGCGCTTTCCAGCCGATCTGGGGCGAGATTTACCCGGGGTTGTTCTCCCGGTTTTATCGGCACCAGAATCGAGGTCACTCGGTGCTTTTCCCTCAGAATGTCACCTGAACTGCCATCCGAGGGGACATTGTCCGGCCAGAACCCCGGGGAACTTTCTAGAGGCGAGATGGGGGCGATAAGGAGAATTTAAAATGCTGAAATAATTGCAGCTGGAGCTGTCACCGTGAGCTCCGGGCCTGGGAGGGAGAAGCTGCTGAATGGGAAATTGTTGCTTTTCCGAGTCGCTGGCCCCAGGGCTTTGTCCCTTTGGCGTTAACAGAGACCTTGGTGGCACAAGGAACCCCCAGGAGGCTCCCCGAGGAGCCCCAACCCCAATCCCGGTGCTGGAAGGATTTAGGCTGAGATTAACCAAGCGCAGATCGCAGCCTGGCAGGAGCTGAGTTTAGGAGGAGGAAGAGGAGCTGGATTTGGTAAAAGTGTCCTCAGGGGGTCACAGTCCTGCCCCAGCTCTTTTTGTGACGATTTTCCTGCTCTCCAGAACAATCCTCGCTGCCTCCCGGCGCTCCCACATTCCTGGAGAGTTTTTTTGTGTGTGTCCCATCGCATCCCCTCTGCCCCATTTCCCCTCCCTCTTCTTCTTTTAAATACTCAAAGTGCTTTTTTTTCCCCCCCTTTTCCAATTTTTAAAACGTTAGCAGCCCAACCTAATAGCCTTACTGGTCAAATTGACCAAAGAGAAAAGTGTTAAATATTTTGTAAAAAAAAAATAAAAAATTAAAACCAAATCGCATCCCCTTCCCCTTCCTTTAGTGTAATTTCCTCCCCAGATAAGCTCAGTTATTTATTCAGTTTTAGAGACACGTGGAGGGGCAGGGAAGGGAAGCCCAGGTGGATTTTGGTGTTTTTGGGAAGCCCGGGCAGCTCTTGCTGTCCTGTGTCCCCTCGGTGTCGTGGTTTGAAGGGGACAGAGAGAGAGAGGGGCTTTCTTTTCCAGAATTCCAGCAGAATCCCCCACAATCCCTCCCCACATTTCACCCAAACTCCTCACGACCCCGGGAGCCGGCTGCTTTTTCTGGATCTGTGCTGACTTATCGACATTATTTGCTGTATAAATAATTTATCATTTGTACTATTGTATCATAATGTCTGTACCTTCGTGTCGTTTTTATTTTTTTCTTTCCTCCCCTCCCTCCCTCCCTCCCTTCCCCGAGCGGTGTCACAGCTGTGATATTTTGAACAAATGCCATCGAGAACAGTGGAAAGACGAGGGGTTTGTAGGTGACTGGTCGGAATTAAAATTGTATTGCTTCTATCGGCGGCCGTGTGGCTTTTTCCGAGCTTCTGCGTGGTGTTTGTTGCCCTTTCCTCGCCCCAGCCCTGCCCGGGTTTGCAGAAATCTCTGGGATTTGGGATGAGCTGCGGGAAGGTTCGACAGGAGCCTTCCCTGTGTTTGTGGGATTCCCTGGATGCACCCACGGCTTTTCCCGGGACACAGGAGGAGCTTTCCCTGTGTTTGTGGCATTCCCTGGATGCACCCACGGCTTTCTCTGGGACACAGGAGGAGCGTTCCCTGTGTTTGTGGCATTCCCTGGATGCACCCACGGCTTTTCCCGGGACACAGGAGGAGCGTTCCCTGTGTTTGTGGGATTCCCTGGATGCACCCACGGCTTTCTCTGGGACACAGGGGGAGCTTTCCCTGCGTTTGTGGGATTCCCTGGATGCATCCGTGCCTTTTCCTGGGACACAGGAGGAGCTTTCCCTGTGTTTGTGGGATTCCCTGGATGCATCCACGGCTTTCTCTGGGACACAGGGGGAGCTTTCCCTGTGTTTGTGGGATTCCCTGGATGCATCCACGGCTTTCTCTGGGACACAGGGGGAGCTTTCCCTGTGTTTGTGGGATTCCCTGGATGCATCCGTGGCTTTTCCCGGGACTCAGGAGGGTTTCTGGGATCGGGGTCACTCGAGACCTGCCTGACTCAGTGAAAATGAAGCCTCAGGTGCCGGAATTCCCTCCTGGAACAGCCCCCGGGGAGGGATCTCGGAGCGGGCTCGGGGTTTGCGTCCAGGCAGGAATCCCGGGCTGTGGAATGGGGTTTGGGAGCTGTGACACAACCTGGGGACTCCTCACGTCCCCTCTGTGCAGCTCAGCCCTGGCTCCGTCCCAGGGCTCCTCTTCCAGCCCCTGATCGCGGCTGTTTAATTAAAGGGCGCCTCATTAGCGGGCGCCATCCGGAGCTGCCTCTGCAGAGCCCCTCCAGCTTCCCCGATCAGGCTGATCGCTAATCAATGATCGCTAATTAACGCCGGGGCGGGGCTGGGGGTGTGGCCGCGGGAAAGGGCGGCTTTGGGGAGAAAAGCCTCGGGTTTGGTTTCAGCTGGGGGAGGCTCCAGTAACGCTCCGGATTCCCTGGAGAAGCTGTGGCTGCTCCTGGACCCTGGAAGTGTCCTGGGTGGGCTGGGAGCAGCTGGGATGGTGGGAGGCGTGGGGCTGAAGGGGCTTTAATTTCTTTTCCAACCCAAACCCATTCTGGGATTCTCTGATCCTGCTCCAGCCTCTCGGAATTGCACATTTTACGCTGAATCCGTTCGCTGGGTGGAAGATGTGGGAATGGCCCAGCGTGGCGGCTGTGGTGAGTCTGATCTCTTCCAGAGGAGCTGGATCCTGCTGGATTCCTGTGGATCCTGCTGGATTCCGCTGGATTCCATGGATTCTGCTGATTCCTGTGGCCGTGTGAGCCCGGGGAGCCTGAGCTGCCCCAGCCCGTGGCCGAGGTTCCCGCTGACCTTGCAGAGCTGCTCCCCCATCCCGCGTTTCCTCTTCCCCTCCTGAGGAACCAGGAGGATTTGCCCGTTCCCAGAGGAAAAGGGCTCTGGATAAGGAGTTCCCTTTTTGCCTTTCCCCCTCCCGAGGTTTTTGCTGAGGTTTTTGTTGCCTCTCCGTGCCGGGCTGAGGGGGCAACTCTGTCCCTTCCGCTGTTTCCATCGAATTCTGAGGGAAGGGCCGGGCTGTCACGGCCCCGGTGTCCGCGGGCTGTGCTGGGGGGTTTTTTCTGCTTTTTTAACATCTTCATTAGCAAATCTGGCACTAAACCGAGTGCTGATGATTCTCCGAGGTGAATTTGGGTGCTGAAATATCCTGGCCTGAATAGAGAGCCAAAAATAGCGGCCTTTCCAGCGGCTCCGCGCGTCTGCTGCTCGTCCCTGAAGGACAGGGCCGGATCCCTCCGATCCCGCTGGGAATGCAGGGCTGGGTTATTCCCAGATATTCCCTCCCTCCCGGGGGCTCAGCCCTGCTTTCCGTGCCCAGAGGATGGGTTCTGAGGGATTTGTGCCCCCGGCCAGGCTGTGCTGGAGCTCGGCAGCCGGGAGGGCACCGCGGGTTTGGGGTTTTTTGCGTGGAGGTTTTTCCTGGTTTGGGAACGGGGTTTGAGCTCCCTCACGTTTGCATCCCAGAGGCTCCTCGGGGAGACTCTCTGCACCCCGAGGGTGGATGTTGAGAGGGGACAGGGCTGGGATTTGGGTGGTTTTGCCCAACTCTCTGCTGGGGGTGCATGGCCTGGAAAACCGGCCTGGAAAACATCCCAAACCGGAGCTGCTGGCTGCTCCAGAGGTGCCGCTGGACCGTGGCTCTCCGGAGCTTTTATCCCCCTGAATCTCCTAAACCTGGGAGAACTACACCTAAATCCCCGATTTCCCCCAAACGCGGCTGCTCTGTGCTTGAGTATTTCAATTTTTTTTTTTTTTACAGTTCTTTTTTTTTCATTTGGAGCATCACCAGGATCTCCTGCTCCCAGCCTGACCCTGCTGCTGGGCAGAGGCTGCTGTCAGCTCGGATCCATCTCATTTTCCGGCGGAGAGGATTCCCAGCTGCTGGTGTAACAAATCCCGGCAGCCTCGGGGCAGAGCGGCCCCGGGGGTGTCTGTCCCTGCCCTGGGGACGAGGGGCAGCGCCAGGGCAGCCGGCACGGAGCCATTTCCATGCGGGAACAGGGAAAATTCGGTGTTCTCCATTCAGCTTCTCAGTTAATTCTCATTACCCACTTTTCCAGCGCTTTCCTGGAGCTCGGGAGCAGCCACGAGAGGGCAGGAGCCGCCGCTGATGTTTGTAATTTCGGCAGGAAAGGCGGTGAATCCCAGCTCCTGAGGATTACCGAGTGATTTTCCTTCTTCCGGACGGGTTTGATCCCCAAATTCCTGTTTGCTCCGTGTCTTTGGCTGTGTCCCTCCCAGCTGGAAAATCCTCACGGGGTGAATCCAAAGCCTCTCCAGGCCGGGAGAGCTGCAGAGCCCCAAACACCCCCAGCCCAGTGCCCCTCCCGTGCCCAGACTCGTTGCCCCAAAAGATTTTTTTCNCAGAGCCCCAAACACCCCCAGCCCGGTGCCCCTCCCGTGTTCCCCGGGAAGGTTTTTTTTCCTCTGCCCATCTCTAATTCGTAGGAAAATTACCAATTCCAGCATCTGGGAGAGATTTCAGGGGAGCTGCAGCTGAGAGCCTCGTGCTGCTGTTCCAGGTTGGGAATTCCGGCGCAGGTTTGAAGGGAAGGGAGGCAGATGAGCCAGGAAAGCCCCGGGAGGCTCCGCTGCACCAAAACTGGGTTTTCCCGGGATTTGGCTGCTCTCGAAGCTCTGCTTCTTCTTGGGTGAACTCCCGTGAAGAATTTGGGATCCTAAATCCCTTCCTGCCCTCTGTTCCCTGCACCCTCTTTATTCAGGGATTCTCCCCAGGTGCAAACTCTGCCACAGCTGAGGAGAAAAAGGATTTCAGGCAGGGGGAGCTTCCCAGGAAATGATAAAGGTGGCAGCAAAACCGGGAGAATTTCCTGAGGGATACAAACAGATCCAAGGAACGGCACTGGGCTTGGGAAATGCGGATTCCAACCCTCAGCCCCCGGGTGATGCCCTGGGGGAAACACTCACAGCCCTTGGGGAAGGTGGGTGAAGGTCTCCGATGTTTTCCTCAGATTATCCCTCCAAAATCCAACAAAACCCAGAGAAAATAGACAAAAAACCGCAATGATGCAGGCGGAGTGTGGGGTCTGCAGCTTAAACATCTCAAGGTGTCCTAAATCCTCTTTTATGGAGTTTGGGGATTTTGCTTTTCGTTGTTTTGAACCTTCCTTCCCCTCAGCTGTCGGGGGGAAGCTGGGTCAGGTCTGGTTGGTCCCGCTGGGGTGAAACATCCACAAATTCCTTTGGAACGGGAGGAATTCAGGGGTTTGGGGCACCAGGATTCAGGGGTTTGGGGCACCAGGATTCAGGCGTTTGGAATAAAAGGAATTCAGGGGCTTGGAATAAAAGGAATTCAGGGGTTTGGAGCACCAGGATTCAGGGGTTTGGAACAAAAGGAATTCAGGGATTGGAGCACCGGGATTCAGGGGTTTGGAACAAAAGGGATTCAGGGGTTTGGAACAAAAGGAATTCAGGGGTTTGGAGCACCGGGATTCAGGGGTTTGGAACAAAAGGAATTCAGGGATTGGAGCACCGGGATTCAGGGGTTTGGAACAAAAGGGATTCAGGGGTTTGGAACAAAAGGAATTCAGGGGTTTGGAGCACCGGGATTCAGGGGTTTGGAACAAAAGGAATTCAGGGATTGGAGCACCGGGATTCAGGGGTTTGGAACAAAAGGGATTCAGGGGTTTGGAACAAAAGGAATTCAGGGGTTTGGAGCACCGGGATTCAGGGGTTTGGAACAAAAGGAATTCAGGGATTGGAGCACCGGGATTCAGGGGTTTGGAACAAAAGGGATTCAGGGGTTTGGAACAAAAGGAATTCAGGGGTTTGGAGCACCGGGATTCAGGGGTTTGGAACAAAAGGAATTCAGGGATTGGAGCACCGGGATTCAGGGGTTTGGAACAAAAGGGATTCAGGGGTTTGGAACAAAAGGAATTCAGGGGTTTGGAGCACCGGGATTCAGGGGTTTGGAACAAAAGGAATTCAGGGATTGGAGCACCGGGATTCAGGGGTTTGGAACAAAAGGGATTCAGGGGTTTGGAACAAAAGGAATTCAGGGGTTTGGAGCACCAGGATTCAGGGGTTTGGAATACCAGGTTCAGGGGTTGGGAGCTCCAGGATTCAGGGGTTTGGAACAAAACGAATTCAGGGGTTGGGAGCACCAGGATTCAGGGGTTTGGAGCACCAGGATGTGGAGCTGGGTGTGGATAAATTCCCTGTGGGCACCAGGTTTGGGTTCCTGTGCCTGGAAACTCCGAGGTTCAGCTTTTCCCAGCTGGAATGTGGGCGGGAAATGGGGAATTGGGGTACCTGGGCAGCAGCAGGAGGTTCAGTGTTTGCCCCTGGAGCGTTTCAAACACAGATTTTTCACCCTGCAGTGTTTCAAACACAGATTTTCACCCTGCTGCCGGGGCTGGCTGCTCCCCAGGCTTCTGAAAAGAACAAAATTCCCGGAGCCGCCAAGAAACGCTTCTGGATCTGGATTTTCCAACGTGACTCGGGTCAGAGATTACAAATCACCAGAACAACCCCACAGCGAGCGAGGAGTCAACAAAAACAGGGCAGGAGATGAAAACTCATCCCTAAAAAGGATTTATTTGCCGTGTAAAAGGTGCTGCTGTTCCCAGCCACGCTCCAGTGACCCCGTGATGTTTTCAGGAATTCTCTTTATTCCACCCCACTGTGGACAGGAGCAATCCCAGCCCGGCTGCTTTGCCTGGAGGCTTTGGGGTTCATCCCTGGGATTTCCACACCTGGCAGTTCCCTTCCGGGGAGGAGTTGTGATTTTCCTGGGATTTGCAGTCAGCCCCAAATTAAACAGGAAAACGGCTCAGCAATCAGTCCCTGCTTTTCTTTTTCTCCTGTACCTTCGAGCCTGGCGGAGCTTGGATGATTTAGGGCTCAGACACAGAAAAACAAATTAATTTATTGACACAACGGAGTTTATTCAGCTCAAAGCGCTCAGAGGGGGATGCGTTACACAGGGAAGTGCAATAATTTCAGTTCCTCATTTGTACAACCACAAAAGAAAAAAAAAAATTACTGAAAAGAACTGGGGTTTGCAAAGTTTTAACCACGGGGAAACTGCGACAGCTCTGAACTTCGCGTGGCACGAATCCTATAAAAAGGTGTACAAAAGGCTGCTAGAAAAATACTCTGAGACAGTCTGACCCCTAAAATGCTGAATTTTAATCTACACGATTTCCAACCTGACTGACAGGATGAGCTTGGCCGTTTTTCCAGGTGGTTTTTTGGGAAGCGGCTCCTCCTTTCCGCAGCCCCTGGGGGCAAAAGAACCCCTGGAACCCCTGGAACCCCTGTGGCCCCGGGGAGGGGCTGTGCGGGGCCGCGGTGCCGACGTCGTAGCCCAGCTTGTGCAGGTCTTTGGTCATCACGTTGAAGGTGACGGTGACGAAGCCCTGGGATCGCACCTTGGTCACTGGGACGGGGAGGATGGGGTGAATCCAGGGAAAAATGGGGTTTGGGATGGGTTTGGGGCTCTGTTTTAGCTGCCAGGACCTGCAGCACTCACCTTCTCGTCCTTCCCCCTGCGCCACCACCCTGGGATCCGTGAATTCTGGGCGCCTCCCCGTGAACCAGCTGGGGGAGAAAACACAAAAAATGACGAACTGGGCGGCTGAGACTGAGCCAGGGCAGGGTGTGAACGCCAGGGATGCTGCCAGGAGGCTCCTGAACCCCGATTCTCTTTATTGATCCACATCCCTCAAAGGGGAGTTTTGCCTCAAGAAAAAAACCCCAGATTTAATTAAAAAAAAAAATTATTAAATCTGGGTTTTTTCTGGGCTAAAAGAACATTTCTGTGGCAAAGGTATCGTTGAAAAATTTCATTTTCTCACTCAGACAACCAGAGCGGCTTGGAGACCTTGAATCCACACAAAAAAATGTAGAATAGGAGTTGTTTTTTCATGGTTTTGTCCTTCCAAAAGTTGTTTATTTCATGGTTTTGTCCTTCCAAAAGTTGTTTTTTTCATGGTTTTGTCCTTCTCAAACAGCCCCGGGAAAGCTCAGGCAGTAATTAATGCAGTTAACAGGTAATTAATACGTTTGGAGAAAGCTTTAAAGTGTGAATTTATTTACAGGACACAGAACTGCCCGGTTGTGGCACGGAGCTCCGCCCCACCGAGCTGCGAACGCCTTTGTGGCCAAGGGCGGGAGGGACGTTAACGAAATCATTAATTAATTAACAAAATAATAATTATTACCTGGTGAGCTGCTGCAGCCTCGAGGTGGACTCTGGCACGAACATGGCGATGGTTCTTCGGTGCCTGGAGCAGAGAGGGGACCCGAGGGAATTCAGGAATGAACAAAGAGCGGGAATTTGGTGCTCACGGAGGCACCAGAGCAGCGCTCGGCTCGGGGGGGTCACGCTGGGAGCGTTTGCACAGGGACAATGGATTTTCCCTAATTCCCAGCGGTGGGAATGAGGATTTCTTGGGAATGAGAGTTTATTGGGGATGAGAATTGATTGGGAATGAGGATTTTTTGGGAATGGGAATTTATTTGGAATGAGGATTTATTGGGGATGAGGATTTTTTGGGAATGGGAATTTATTTGGAATGAGAATTGATTGGGGATGAGAATTTCTTAGGAATGAGAATTGACTGGGGATGAGAATTTTTTGGGAATGAGAGTTTATTTGGAATGAGAGTTTATTGGGGATGAGGATTTTTTGGGAATGAGAATTTCTTGGGAATGAGGATTTATTTGGAATGGGAATTTCTTGGGAATGAGAGTTTATCAGGAATGAGAGTTTATCGGGAATGAGGATTTTTTCGGGATGAGGATTTATTTGGACTAGGAATTTTTTGGGAATGGGAATTTTTTGGGAATGGGAGTTTTTTGGGAATGAGGATTTTTATTGGGAATGAGGATTTATGGTGAATGACAATTTTTTGGGAATGAGGATTTATTGGGAATTGGGAATTTCTTGGGAATGAGTTTATTGGGGATGAGAATTTATTTGGAATGAGGATTTCTTGGGAGTGGGAATTTCTTGGGGATGAGGATTTATGGTGAATGAGGATTTATTGTGTGAGCAACTCTGCTTCACTTCTGGGCTTCTTACAGCCCAGTTTGGGCTCGGCAGGACGACCAAAATTTTGATAGGAAAAGATTTCTGCTGCAGGAAATCTCTGCGAGCCGGCAGGGCAGGATGAGGAGACGCGGGAGGGAGAATTTTTATTTCTGGAACAACAGGACAATTGGATAAAAGCGATTTCATCCGCCAGGCCGGGCCGTCCCTCACCTGCCCGGCACGAAGGGCACGTGCACGGCGCCGTAGCCCCGGACCACGTCGTGGCCGAAGAAGTCGGGCCCGTAGACGCTCAGCACGATCTGCGGCCCTGCGGGGACACCGGGCGGTCACGGGGGTGGCACCGGCGCTGGCACCAGGGCTGGACACCCCCCTGTCCCCCCAGCACTCACAGCCGAAGGGGTTGGTGCTCTTGAAGGTGATGTCGATGGGGAAGTTCCACACCAGCGTGGTGGGCGAGACGCTGCTCTTGGAGGTGATCTGGGAGATTCCCTCCTCCAGACCCTGCGGGAGCGAGCGACGGGTGAGCCCGTGGCACGGGGACAGGGGACACAGGGGGATCTGACAGGGGGCACAGAGGGGCTGGCAGGGGACACACAGGGGCTGGCAGGGTGAGGACAGAGGGACACATGGGGGCTGGCAAGAGGGGGACAGGGGACACAGGGGAGTCTGTCAGGGTGAAGACAGGGGAAACAGGGTCTGGCAGGGTGGGGACAGGGGACACAGGGGTCTGGTGGGCAGGGTGGGGACAGGGGACACAGAGACCGTACCGCCGTGGGGACCCAGTCCTGGCCGTAGACGAAGGAGAACTTGCAGTAGAGATCATCGAATCCCGGGAACTGCGGGAGAGAGAGAGAAAGTGTCACTGGGAATTCACAGGGAATTTCTGGGGCTGAGGGGACTGGGACAGACAGGCGGGGTTCGGGGGGTGACACTGGGATGGGTCAAGGGGATGAGGCCGGGCTGGGTTTGGGGGAGGCTGAGACAGGGATGGGTTAAAGGCCTGAAGCCAGGCAGGGTTCTGGGGGCTGACGGTGTGCAGGGTTGAGGGTGATGAGGATGGGCTGGGTCTGGGGGCTGAGGCCGGGCAGGCCCAGGGGGGCAGATTCTCATCCCGCGCAGCACCGAGACCGAGGCCGGGCCGCGCTGCCGAGCCGGGAGCGATCCCCTCATCCCTCCGGGCTGTCCCCGGGGTGTCCCGGGCTGTCACGCACCTCGCCGCTCTCGATCTCGCCGCTCACGGCCAGCAGGAACACGCTGGGCGCCGCCATGCCGGGCGCGCCGGTTGCCGTGGCGACGGACGGGGCGGCGCAGGGGACAAACTTCCCTTGTCCGCGTTTCGTTTCGCTCCGTTTCGCGGGGCTCCCCGTCCCTAAAACCGCCCCAAAACCGCCCAAAACTGCCCCAAAATCACCCCAAAACGCGGCCACCCCACTCCAGTTGTACATATCCTGCCCGCTCCCCTCAGCCCCTGAGCGCTGCCCCGTTATCCTCACACCGCCACGTGTCCCGAACTTTATTTATTATTATTATTTAATATCAGCCTAAATCAACCCCACTGAGTCTCCGCAGGGAATGGGCACTACCAGGGCTGCCAGATTTCAAGGACAGCTCTGGCAGGGGTGCGCAGGGCGGGGTTGTTGGGGTGTCTGCACGGGGTGATCCCGGTGGGTCACTTCCAGCTCGGGATATTCCCGATGTTCCCAGTTCCGTGTGGCCATGGCCACTAGATGATGCTGCCGGGCAAGGGCCGGAGCCAGGCGGGGTTTCCAGGGAGAAAGAGGGAATTACTGGATTTTGTGCTCTCTGGAGGGTCACCCCACTCAGGAGGAGAGGGGCTCAGTGCCCACAGCGCAGCGATTTTTCCTTGGGGACATCAGGAAAAGCTCCCTCATGGATGTGGGTGGGAAAAGGAGGAATCAGCATGGTGTTGGTTTAATTAACCCGCTCTAATTAAACGGAGAGGGCGAGCTGGGTGTGTATTAAATAAGGAGGATGAACGTGGTGGGGCTTTGTGAGGGCTGGAAGCGCTGAAATGTGCTGAGGGCGAATTGTGACCCCACAGAGGCCACGCGTGGTGTGACAGGGCTGGACAGGGGACAAGATGGGCCCGGTGACACGGTCCTGGCCCGGTGACACGGTGCTGGCCCGGTGATGTGACAGTCCTGGCCCATCGGGACCGCGGTCGTGCCGCCGCTCACGCCAGAATTTCTGCTGCCCACGCTCTCGTCAGCGCCGCGGAGACTTCCCGGCTCGGCTGCCATCTGCCGTGGCTCGTCCCTTCTTTCCCCATCCCAGGCCACTTTCCCCTCTCCACGAGGAATTTTTGGGGTGTTTGGTGGCTGCCAGGCCCTCTGGGGAAGGGTGGGAAGGATGAAGGAAGCCCTTCCACGTTTCTATAGATGTGTTCTCTGTCCATACCGATTTCACCTCGATTTTTCAGGCCAAACAAATCTGGCTGGGAGAAACACAGGGCAGGGAAGCGGGAGGAACGGGAGGGCATGCCTGACATGTCCTTTCAGAAATGCTTCAGGGAAAATAATTCATTTGAACTGAAAATTATCCGGGGTGAGTGGGGGAAGTAAAGCGGTTCTGGAGCAGCTGTCTGGAGCAGGCAGCGAGGCTGTTTAATTAACACTGCGCTTGGCTACCAGCTACCCCGGAGCCAATTTCAGGACATTTTTGTTGCCTGGCAGGTGAGGCACAGCTGCTGGAGGAGTTCTCGCTGGCTCGGAGGCCTCACCCGTGGCACAGAGACAGCAGGAGGGTTGTTCAGCAGCCGTGAGTCAGCCGTACCTGCCGCTGCAAGGACTCTGTCCCCTCCCAGCCATAACAAGGCCTTTTATTCTTCCCCTCTTTGCGCGCCAGCCTGGCTTTAATTAGCTGTATTTTTAATCTTGGACAGCGGAGCGAAATCCCAGGCAAGGAATTGTTTTTTATCCTGCTGGAAAACTTAATTAATGCTCCGTCAGAGGGTTTGATTTCTGAGCGTGATGACGGTTCGTGGATGCTGGCGAGCCCAGGGGTGTCATTTAGCAATTCTCTCGGCCATGTAAAACATTTTCCTTTTCTCCTGGACTTGTCCCGACCCTCTGATTCGTGGTGGGACTCACGGGGAGCCTCCCTGGGGTGTTTGGGGCCGCGGTCACCCTCACAGTGACACGCTCCTGGTGGTCACTGAATTGTCACCTGTTCCAGGGGCCGTGCCCAGGTTGGATCCCAGCTCCTGGAGAACGATTCCCAGCGTCCCTTCAGCACCTGAGGGAATGGTGTTTGCTTCATTCCCAGGAAGAGCCAAGGGGCTGGAAAAATCCAAACTGCTCGGAGCAACCTGCGATGGTGGAAGATGTCCCTGCTCATGGCAGGGTGTGGAATGGGATGGGATTTAAGGTCCTTTCCAACACAAACCGTTCCAGGATTCAGACACGCAATGCAAACCCCACCCAGGTACCTTCCCCCCAAACTCAATCTCCGGGTAAATACAGCAGCAGGAATTCCAGCAGGAATATCCTCTCTGTCCCTGGGAGCTCTGGTGCTGCTGGTGTTCCCAGAGCCTTTTCCCTGTTTTTCCCTTGGGATTGCCTCGGGATGAGCCCTGGGCAGTGGGGAACAGGCAGAGGTTTCTCCTCCTCCTGGGCAGAGCTGCCAGCAGCAGTGCCAGGGGGGTTCCTGTGGGATTTATCACCCCAGATCAGGGTTCCTTCTCTGGAATTGCAGCCGGAGCAGCAGATCCTTGGGAAGGAGAGGGGACAGACTGCCGGGAGGGACAGGAGCAGGGCCTTGCCTCCCTCACCTTCTCCAGCCCCACTCCAGCAGCCCCGGGGCCGATCCATCGCTGCCAACGGGCGCTTGGAGAAGAAGGGACACACACAAACAACGACACCGGGGCACGGCCCAGAAGTTTGTTTTGAATCGCAGATATTTATCACCAGCACCGGGTAAATGGCCGGTGAAATAGGCTCGATGGTGTCATTAATCTGCAATAAACCCTCTGTGCCGCCGGAGCTGTTTGCACAGCGCTGCCTCATCCCCGCCCGCCGGGAGGCTGCGGGGAGCTCCCCTGCCCTTTGTCCTCCTGCCTTTCGCTCCTGCTGCTCCAACCCAACGGGGAACGGGTGGCATCTCCCAGAAACACCGGGGGATATCCCATTCCTGCTGGAATTCCTGCTGATGTGTTTACCTGCAGATTGAGTTTGGGGCGGGCTTTGTGTTACATGTGTGAATCCTGGAACGATTTGTGTTGGAAGGGACTTTAAATCTCATCCCATCTCACCCTCTGCCATGAGCAGGGATATTTTCCACCATCCCAGGTTGCTCCAAGCCCCATCCAGCCTTTCCTTGGACGCTTCCCGGGATGATCCCCGTGTCCATGTGGCCGCCAGCTCCACGCCCTGCTGGGTGCAGCCGCTGTCGCTGCCAAGGAGCTGTGAAGTGCCCGGTCTTCCATGAAGAATTAATTTGCATTGCAGCTCGTTATCATTGGTGAGATTTCTTTTGGTTAATGAGCAAAATTAATTAGCGCCTCTGTCCGGACCAGTCAGAATAAATTGACACAGAGGGGAGAGAGGGTGGGGAGGACCCGGGGACAACTGGATTCGAGCAGGACACAAGGAATAAAAGCAGGGAGAAGAGGGGAGGGTAAACAAAATCCTCCTCCTGCTTGTTCTCCAGTGGGAACTGCATTTTTTGGGGATAACTCAGGTGGAAACGCTGCTTTCCACGATCCAGCAGAGCCCGCAGCTGTGGCCAGGGGCCCTCGGCAGCTTGTGCCTCCGCGTGGGGCGAAGCAGCATCGGAACGAGCTGCTCCGGGGGACTTCAATCAAATATTCAAATCGTTCATCTGTGCCTTGCCTGTGGTGGGATTTAATGAGGGCTGTTGGCGTTTTCTCCCTTCCACGGTGAGCAGGTTTGTTTCTCACTGGATACCCCGACATCCACAGCTGGAAAAACCCAACCTGACACTGCCCTGCGGGTGAGGGACACACGTGGAGAGTCCTGGGCATGGAACGCTCCTGGTGCCACCTCTGGGGAACCCTGGGATGGAATTATGGAATATCCCGAGGTGGAAGGGACCCACAGGATCACCCAGGGTGCATCAGTCATCCCGAGCACCCCCTCAGCACCTTCCACAGCGGGGCTGACCCCGTGGAAAGGGTAAAACAGCCCCGTGATGCTGGGAGGGGATGGATCACCCACCTGGCGAGAGCTGGAGCGATCCCAGGCCCTCAGCGGGGTTCCGGCAGAGAGACACGAGCTGCTCAAAGCCCACAGAGTCCCCGAGATTGCAGCCCCTGTGGCGCTCTCGGGCTGTGCTAAAATTCCCAATTAAGCCCCCCCCTCATGTGGAGGATGAGGTGGCCCCAGCCATTAAAACCCAGCCACGGCTTGAAAACTTAATAGGGGGAATGTAATGGATGAAGGCAATTGAATTATTCATCCCCAGAAAGCTTGTACAAATATCAGACGCTGATTAGCATTCCTGCAACCTGTATGATCTCACAGCTCCCAGAGATTAAGGCTGGGGCTAATTGCACCCGGGATGGCGTCAGATTTTGGTAGTTGGTATTTTTTTTAAAGCTTTTTTTTTCCTCCCCCCCTCCCCAGCACGACAAAGAGAATTTCAGATCGATGCCATCTGAGATTTACCCTTGAAGCAGAGCCCCCTGTGATGGTTTCCTTCCTCAGCGCGGAGGTTTTTAATCCCTCTTTGATTCCCGCTCCTCAAAGGGTGCCGGGGTGGCTCCGGGCCAGCCCGGATGGACGCAGCGCCCGTCCCCGCGGGCTGTGGGTTTCCTGGGATGGACAGCGGTGGGGCAGAGTCTGCCTGATGATAAATGGACGGGACTGAATGGCCATTAAAAATGCAAAGTGGAAATCGATCCAATTAAATAATCATGACTTGCATTTGCCCGGGTGCTTTTCACTTCCCATCTTAAGCAAGGCTCGCAGACGGTCCGGGGGGAAATCGCTTAATGCTGCAGAGATTTAATCAACAAAATTAACACTGGCTGATGTTAAATCATCGTTTCTCTGGTCCTGGCCGGGTTTGGGGTGCAGCTGTGGGGGTTTTGCACCTGCACCTCCAGGTGAGTGTCCCCAAAAGAGGCACCGGGGAGCAATCCAGGATCACTCGCTGCTGTCGGAAAATTCGGAGCTTGATTCTCCCCAGGCTCATGGATGGGGTTGTTTTGGGTCCTGATGGGTTTGGGAAGGCTTTTGGGAAGGGCAGCAGAGCCAGAACCAGGAGCAAATATCCAAACTCATTCCCGACGCTGCCGTGGCCTTGAGCTTTTCCAAACTGTCCCTCTCTGTCACCACCACCGGCCACCAACGCCACGGCGAGGGGTTTTTCCCCCTGAAGGGGATTCAGGCACAGGGCCAGAAGGGAATTCAGGGATTTTGAGTGATCCCAGCAGTGAGTGACACCCCGAGAGTCCCCTTAGCCCGGGGACACCTTGGAGGAGCATCCCCACTTCTCCGGGCAGGATTCACCCTGGCGCAGAGGGATCCACCTGCCCTCCTCACCCTGCAGCACGAGGAGCTCGCCGTGCTCCCCGAAGCGCCGCTCATAATGGATTTTCTGGCTCTTTTTCTGGAATTCCTCGCCGCCCCAGCGAGGCGGAATCATTATTTACAATAACGCTAAACGACTCTTAATTACCGCGGCGCAGGTGCTCTCAGCAGCTGGAGACTCCTGGGTGAGCCGAGGGATTCTCTGAGCCGAGCGGGAGGTGGGAGAAGCCTCGGAATTCCAGCGGGGATGTTCCCACCTGGGTGGGGCTGCAGATTGGGGTGGGCGAGAGGGACACCTGAGGGACACCTGGGCTGGCCCCGCTGCGGCACAAAGGGAGGCCACGCTTCCAGTTTATCGAGTTTAATAGATGTGCAACGAGATACATTTCCTGTGGAGTAATGGAGGCATCGATAACAGCGGAGAGACGTGAGTGCAGCAATAAATGCGGAAGGAACCGGACGGAAACCGCCGGATGGGCTCGTTCGCCTCCCCGGAGCTCCGGGCTCCTTCCTGCTCCTGGCTCCCCTGTGCCGCGGAGAGAGGGCTGGGCAAGGGGCAGGAGGCTAAACCGGAAAAATCAACCCCAAAACTGCAAAAAAACCCCCCCAAAAGTGGTGCTGAAAGGGGACCTGGATTCCTCTAGAAGCTTCTGGAAGGGCCTTGGGAAGGGGAGGTGTCCAAACTGCCCCGAGGGGTTGGAATTGTTCTGCAAATCATCACCTGAAATGCTGACAAAGAACCAAAGAACATCACCTACGACAGCTCTTTACACCTGTACACACGGCATCAATAATTTACTTAGAACTGCAGTAAACAAAATACATTTCTTAAATAATTTACTATTTATTTGTTCAGTTTTTTTTTTTCTTTTTTAATCTCTCTGTAAATGTAGGTTTTTTTTTTTTCTTTTTTTTTTCTCTCCGTCAGTTTTTTTTTTTTCTCTTGGTAACGCGAGAAACCGTCTTTGTGCACGTCAGTTCGGATTATTGCGACGTTTAACCTGAATTTCAGTTTTAAAAAAAAAAAAAAGGGCAGGTGGGGAGAAAAAAAAGCAACAGGACAGTCGGACAGACAAGAAGAATGAATAACTTATTATTGCACTGGCTACAATTCAGTAGTGATTTGGTTTTTTTTTTTTTTTGTCTGTAATTAGGACAAACCTCTAAAGTACAAAAGAAAAATGAGCGAGACGTCAGAAGCATCAGCTGTGAGAAGAAGCCGGTGGGGTGACGGTGGAGGGAAGGAAGGGGAGCGAGGAAAGAGGAGGAAAATTTGGAAAAATGAATGGCTGGAATAATTAATTCCCCAGAAAACCCAAGGAAATGCCACCCAGATGCAAAAACCAGCATCTCTGTTTCTCTATAAAAATATGTGCATTATGAAGAAGAGAAGTTTTGGTGGGTTTATTTTTTCTCTTTTTTTTCTCCTCTTTGTTTCCTCGTTTTGTAGCTCACAAATACAGAATTTCTATTTATAGAACTGCTGATATACAGACAAGGTCCAGCTCCCAGCTTCCCGGGCACTCCGGCATGAAAGGTGCCCGGGGAAAAGGTGAGCAACTTTAAAAAAATAAAACAAAAAAACAAAACAAACCCAACAAAACAACAAAACCCCGGGAGAATCCCCCCAAATCCCAACCGCCGCCGCCTCGGAGCCGGATCAATGTGATCGAGGCCGCGGAGCGGGGCGGGAGGAACGAAGCCACCCCTGCACCAGCTCCACCTTCCCTTAGAAAAGAAACCCCGAAACCTCTCTCCAAATCCACTCCCTGCTCCCCAAAACCCCATCCCCGCTTTCATCCGGCCGTTTGTTTGGTTTCTTTTCCATTTCTCCTGTGTTTCTGTGTGTATGTGTGTGGATTTTTTTGCAAACTCCCCCGGCGAGTGACCGCGAGGAGGGGACGGCCCCGGTGACGGCCACCCCGACCTCTCTGTCCCCTCGCTTTGGAACCCCCCGTGGGTGACAAGCCCTTGAGACCCCCCCGTCCCCCGGGCCGGCGGCTATACGGGGCCGCCGGCGCCTTCTTCTGTGGCCACAGTCACGGGCACCAAGTCCTGCTTGCGCAGGGGGCTCTTGGCGGCGCCCAGCAGCTCCTTGCCCCGCTCGCCGTTGCCCCACTGAGTTTTTAGGTGATGCTCCGGCTTCCTCGGCTCGGCGTCCGGCCGCGAGTCCGCCGAGGCCTGGCCGCTGTCCAGCAGCTCCGAGAGGCTGCTCAAGGAGCCGCCGTCCAGCGGCTCGAAGGAGAAGTTGGGGACGCTGAGGTGCTCCCCGCGGCACGGGGGCTGGCTCTCCGCCAGCTCCAGGGACTCGCGGTAGGCCGGGAACTCGCACGACGGGGTTCTCCTCCGCAGCAGGGTGTTCTCGGAAGGTTTGGCGCGCGGGGCGGCCGCGCCGTCGTCCTCCATGGGAGGATCTATAGAGATGCAGGGCGGGCTCATCTTCTTCTTCCTCCGGGCGCCGTGCACGTGCTCGGCCTCGGGCTGGCCGTGGGGCCGCTGCTTGTCCTCGCCGGGCTCCGCGAAGCCGCAGGCCGGGGCGCCGCCGGAAGGGCAGATCTCGATGGAGTGCCGCCGCTGCTCGTCGGCCCAGCTGGGCTTGCTGAGGAAGCCCTGGGCGTCGGTGCTGTAGAACTTCTTCAAGTCCTTCTCCCGGCGGGAGAGGCTGCTTGTGCTGCAGTTCTTGAGGGGGGACGGGGCCGGCGAGGCGAAGGGTGAGGCCGAGCGGCTGCCGGGCTCCGAGTGCTCCTCCGCCCAGTCTTTGGCCGAGCTGTTGATGTGCCGAACCTCCTCGTCCGCCAGGTCCGAGGGCTCGCCCGGGCAGCCCTCGGGGCTGGCGGGGCTGGGTGGCCGGCTGGGGATGCCGTGCTGGCCACACGTGTGCTTCCGTGCCAGGGGGCCGAGCGGCCGGTGCGGCGAGGACGGGGGCGAGCGCGGAGGGGTGGCCGGGAGCGGGGAGTGGAGAGGGCTGAGGGTGCTCTGGGGCTGCTTGGCTGATGGCTGCGTCTCTCCAGGCTCTGCTTGCAGGCTGTCCTTCCGCTCCGGAGTCTGTCCGTCCACCGAGTCCGTCCGAACGGCCTCCTGGAATGGAGAGAGAGAGAGGTGAGAGCCTGGGGATGTGACGGGACACGGGATTTCAGAACCACACGGGGTTGGAAGGGGTTTTAAAGCTCATCTCCTCCCGCACCCTGCAGGGGCACCTCCACTATCCCAGGCTGCTCCAAGTCCCATCCAGCCCGGCCTGGGACACTCCCAGAGGAGCCCACAGCACGTGGAGAAGCTTGGGGGGTCTAACACAGCCCACCCCACTCTGCCCCATGTGCCAGCCCTGTCACACCCTCCCTACCAGAGCATAAACTGTTGTTGGCAGCAGCTTCGTGTTCAGGGCTGGCATCTGCCGGGCCTTGGTGCCGCTCCAGCCCCGAATCCTGAGCCAGCACAGTGCAGAGCTCCCCGGAGGCTTCTCCCAGCACTGGTTAAATGGATTTGGGCACCTTCCCCCCACGCTTCAGCTCTTATTTCCTGGAATAGCTCAGCCACGGGGATGGGAGCAGGGAAAAAGGGCCTTCCCACGTGTCGCTGTGAGACTGGAGGGGATTAAAATTTACGGCACGTTTCGTTCTGAAACAGGAATTCTGCTCTTAGCTCCGAGCAAAGAAACCCGGGAGAAGACTGGGAGAGACGGGAAGGGACCTGGTGACAGCACAGGAGTTCCCTGGGAGGCTCGGGCCCCTCACCTGTCTGCAGAGCAGCTTGCTGAGAGTGGGAGAGCGGGGGCTGCCATGCGGGGCGAGGACCTTCCAGCGGTGCCGCCCGTCGTGGCCGGGGCCGCGCGCGGCCGGCGGCAGCGGCTCCGCGGGCACTCGCAGGGAGGAGCTGGTGCCCACGGGCTGCGAGCGCACGGAGGTGACGGATCCTAGGGCGGGACACAGGGAGCAGTCATTGCGCGGCCTGAGGTTTGAGGGAGAACTTCAAAAGGGGAGAAAACGCAGGAGGGAGAAGGAAAAACCTGCAGGGCCTGGTTGAAATCCCGAATATCAACATAACCTTTGGGCAGTGCCGGGATTAAAAACCTTGTCCCTTGTCCTGTCTGTGCCTTGAACCTCAGCTGGGATCTCACAGATTTTGGGGTGTCTGTGCAGGACCCTGATCCTTGCGGATCCCTTTTAACTCAGGATATTCTCAAACTTCCCCACAGCAGGCTCAGGGCACTTCTCTCACCCACCCCAGCCCTGGCACCACCAGGAGCTGTCCCCAAGGCTCAGCGTGGCCCAGCCTGGTGCCATCGGGAGCTCGCGAAACACAAAGTTTAAAAACTCGATAAAAAAAGTAGAGCTTAAATACTAAAGCGCTAAGATTTAGTAAAAAGCTAAGTAAAGCAAGAATTGCAGCTGAATTTCAGTAACTGAGCAAACGATCAGCTGAAGATTAATTATTTAAGTTATTCTGTTTGCTCAGCTGCGCTGATGATCAGGAGACCCGAGGAGATTTGAACAATTAACTAATTTTTCAAGTGAAATTTCTGTTCATAAGGAATGAAAGGAAGAACTGGAGAATTCCCCAGAGATATCATTTATTACCCTGACCTAGGAAAGCAGCCAGGTCAGAGCAAGGCAGAGGAGTTACTTCATCTCTCACAGCCCCTATAAGCCCACCGACCCATTAAAAAGGAGTTCCGAGCGCATGCTTAATTAGTTTTCAGCTAATTACCATACGGAGCGGGGAATGGGAGGCGGCAATGATACGAATATGCATTTATATTGAATTTTTTGTGGATAAATAGACCTTGTGACGCTTTGGAAGCGATTCCACGCAGCGCCCGGCCGTCATTAATTAATTAATAAAGCGTACACTTTCTTTGTCCATCTCAGTTGAGTTTCGATATTAGATCTGTACCCAGATTTTAGTAAATCACTCGGAGCCTGCTCCCAGCGCTCGGACAGCGATCCCTGAACCCTCTGAGTGCGATTCCTCCTCCCCAGCGATCTCTCCCTTCCCGAAGCCTCCCGGGCTGGCTCTGAGGGCGATTCCTCCTCCCCAGCCCTCCCGTGTGCGCTGCTTTCCCGCACTCGGGGGTTGTTTGAAAGCTCTCCTGTCTCCCCGGGTGTTTTTTGGCCGCGGGATTTATGGCGCTCGTTAGTTTGAAGCCCGGCGGCTGTTCCCGCTCCGTGCTCCAAACACCGTTATCCATCACTCCGAGAGATCTCACCCCGGGGTCAGGCAACTTGAACCTCTGACAAAAGCCATCCCGACACTTTGCAGTTGCGTTTCACAGACAGATTTTTCAGGGAGGGGGGGAGAGAAGTGAGTGTTTAATAATTTTTCTCTCTGAGCTTTTTTCACAGAAGAAATTCCCACCCCCACCCCAATTTTCCCGTTTTTTTTTGGGCTCTCCTTGCCCCAGAGCTCCAGGCCGAGCCTGTGCTCTTCATGTGCTATTCCAGGCTTTATAAAACGCTTTTTACGATGCAGAAAAACTCTACCATAAAATCTGTCACAAACACGGTCATAAAATCCAGACCCTGTGCTCTACTCCCTGTCCTCGGCTGGAATTTCCTCCTGTTGGAAACTTTCCACCGAGCTCTCATGTAGGAAACCTAAATCCCCTCCAAGCTGGATGCTCAGGAACACTGAAGCTCTCTGGAGCTGGATATTTTTTTCCTCTTGTTTTTCTAGGAAATCAGCAAACTGCATCTCAGACCAAAACATCCCAAAATATCTGCTCATCCCACAAGATTTTTTCCCTGTGTGGTCGGTGGGAGAAGATCAGACATCCCGAGGTGACATTTGGAAGCCTGTGGAAACACAGATGGGAGTTTCCACGGGCTCAGTTTTATTTGGATTTATTTATGGAGCTGTGCCTTGACGCAGAGTTTGGGCAGCTCGGGGGGCTGCTGGTTTTAGCACCGGGTAAAAAATCCTGTCCGTCATATCCATCATATCCATCATTTCCATCACTTTTGGAGAGAAATTTGGGGAAAATCAGAGAATTCCTGCTGGGTTCTGCCCAGCCCTGCCAGCGTCCCAGCAGTTTTATGTGGATATAAATCCTGCTTTTACGGCCACTCCGGGGATGGAAAGCAGCCCCCGGGAGGCCGCCCGTGAAACTCAAACTCTGCTTTCTCTCCTCGGCGAGGAATTTGCAGGTGAAATAATAACAAACAGCGAGCAGAGAACGTGACCTGGCTCCCTCTGAGCAAACAGAGAGCTCCTTCTCCCGAGGAAATCGCCAGCGTGCAAAGCCGCGGAGCAGCTCCTGCATTTCAAACCGCGCCGGATCGAAGGAAACCGGCCCGGGAGAAGTTCCTGGGAGCCGCTCCGGGAGCACGTGGGCTTTTAGGGAGGCAGGGGTTGTGTTTCAGATCGATTTCCCCTTCGGAGCAGCTCGACAAAAGAGACATTTTCAGGGAAATGGGATTGGATGCAGGGGGTGAGTGGCCCCTCACAGGCTCCGGGCAGCTCGTGATTCCTGGATTGTGGGGTCTCTCCATGAAATCCATTACAGGATGAGCCAGAGAGGGGTTTCTGACCCTCCTGAACAGCTCCGAACTCCACGTGTGGTGCTGGAAGGTGCTGCCCTGAGGCTGCAGCCTGCCTGAAACGAGCAGCAGCTGTTCCCAGGAGCAAACCCGACTCCACTTTTATTCCTGGGGATGTTGTCCTGATCCAAATCCAGGATTCAGAGGGAATTCACAGCTCCTTTCTCAGCTGCCAACCTGAACTTTGCTCCTCAAACAGCTGAGCCTGCTCCTGGCAAAGCCACGGAAACCTGGGATTGTGCAGGATGTGGGAAAGCGCCGTGGTGCTGATGGAATTAAATCGGAGCAGGTTTGGGTTGGTTGCTCCCCACTGAACCCCCCCAGGCAGCTGCTGTGCCACGGGTGTAATCATGGAATTGTAAAGATTGGAAAAGATTGGAAAATTGAATTGAATCCAACCACTAACCCAGCACTGCCAAGGCCACTGCTCAACCGTGTCCCCAAGTGGCACATCCACAGGTTTTTGGAACACTTCCAGGGCTGGTGACCCCACCACTGCCCTGGGAGCCTGTTCTGATGCTTGAACACCCTTCCAGCGAAGAAATTTTTCCAAATATCCAACCTAAACCTCCCCTGGCAGAACTTGAGGCCGTTCCCTCTCCTCCTGTCCCCGTTCCCTGGGAGCAGAGCCACAAGGTCCCTCTGGATCCTCCTTTTCTCCAGGCTTGGCCCTTCCCAGCTCCCTCAGCTGCTCCAAACCCTTCCCTGGACACATTCCAGCCCCTCCAGGTCCTCCTTGTGGTGAGGAGCCCAAACCTCTGTCTCAGAGCAGGGAATCCCCGGGGTCGGTACCTCTTTGGGCTTTGCAGGGGTAGGTCTCCATCTCCACCTCGTGCAGGGGGCACGGGGCCGCGGCGGGGGCCACGGGCCGGAACATGTAGCTGTCGTTGGGCAGGGAGTGCATGCGGGACACGGAGATTTTCCGGACGGTCAGCAGGTTCTGGGAATCCGGGGGCCTCGGGGAGGCGGCGCTGCCCTGCGGAGCGAGGAGAGAGCGAGACAGGGTCACCTCAGAGGGGGGATTCACTGCGAGCTCCTTCCCGTTCTGCTCCCAATTCTGATTTTCCCCACAGGTTGCACGGGACACTGAGGATGGAATAAAGGGAGGCACCAAACGCAGCGCTCAGGCAGCTCTTGGGCACACAGAGAGAAAGGAAAGGCCAGGAAAAAGGGGCCCATCTGTTAAAATCACAGCATTTCTCACATTGGCCTGATCTGACGCTCCGGGGAGATGATTTTAGCTGGAATTTTATGTTCTTCTCCTCAGAGGAAGGACAGAGAGGCCAAACCCAGAGCGAGAAGGAGGCAGAGGGAAGGAGAAGACACTGTGGCAGTGAGAGGGGTGTGTGGAGCCTGTTTTGGGGTAGAAAAGGGGTTTTTTTTGCTGCCACTGTGAAATGGGCCTGGTCAGACCTTAAATCTGACACCCCTCTCAGGCACCTCACAGCAAATCCATCCTGAGGTCTCAGGAAGCTTTGGGGACACCCATGATGTCCCTGAGGTGCTGATGGAGGTGATGCCATGACCAGGCCAGGCCCTGCAGCCCCAGTTTGGTCCTGGCCACATTCCCCTCCCAGTTCACCCTTTT
Organism: Pomatostomus ruficeps; assembly: GCA_013400735.1. NCBI lineage: Eukaryota > Metazoa > Chordata > Aves > Passeriformes > Timaliidae > Pomatostomus > Pomatostomus ruficeps. Next base: position 18,307 of record VYZT01038403.1, on the reverse strand, counting down.
ACCTAAAACACAACTGATCCCTCTGGTGTTCCTTGAACGTCGGCCTCCCGGTGACTGACTGGAAACATTTTCCCAGCCGCGTGTCCTAAATCAAACGGATTTTGCTTCGCTCCGCCGGGCTGGTTTCCCTCTCGGCCCCGTGGTCCCTCAGGTCCGGAGCTCACCAAGGATTTGGTTAAATCTGATTTTTTTCCCCTTTTTCTGGCTTAGAAATGTTTTCCCTCAGCTCCCTGAAGATGAATTACTCGGTGTTTTTACCCTGTTGGGCTGGGCTGAGCCAGCAGGTATTTTTTTTTTTAGGGTTGTTGGCATCCAGCTCTGCCCAGGAGCCCTCGGAGCGGATGAATTAAAGCCTCAGCAGCCGGTGCCAGCTGGTCCCCGGCCATCCCAGCTCCATCAGCACCGAGCTGGGGGCAGCTGGAGCTTGTTTCCATTCCCGGAGCCACGGCAGGACAAAAGCTCTGGCTCCTGTCGCTCAGCACTCGAGCAGAAGGATCTCGGTGTGTGGCTCCTGCAGCCCAGCGTGTCTCTGGCTGGAACAAACGCTCAGAAAAAGCCCTTCTTGACAGCAGCCACTCCGGTTTTTAAAGGGTCTGGCTGTCCTGACTGCATCAGGGACAAATATCAGATGGAAGAAGTGCTTGAAATACGAACCACGGGCGGGAGACGGGTTGGGTCTGAGCTGGAGAGCGGCTCTGGATGGTGAGGAGGGGTTGGAGACAGCGCTGCTGCTCCTCCTCCTCGCTGGGAGGCACCTGCTGCATTCCAGGGACTGATTCCAAACCCTGGGAACGGGATGGGAACTGCCCAGAGCCTCTCCCGAATCCACAGCTCCGGGGGTCGCTGGGACCCTGAGGTGTTGATCCCCCCCAGCCTCCGTTTCCTCAGCATCACAAACAAATTCTCGCAATAACAACAATAAAATCAAACCCGGCAGCGTTTTCTCCACAAAGAAAAGACTCTGCCTGCAGCTCTGAGTTTAATTTGAAGCTCACATATGACCCTGCACACCAAATGCACATTTTAAGGGTGAAAAAGAGGATTTTACTCCTTTCCCACACGGGGCTGTTGGCAGATCCCTCTGGGAAATGCTGTTTCCCCAGCTGGGAAGGGACAGGTTTGGGACAGCTCAGCCCCAAATCCCAGCTCCACGATGCAGGAGCAGCAGGGGCACATCGGCCACCTCAGCCTGGTGGCTTTTGTGGGAGGCTGTGGTGGGAAGCAGAGCAGAAGGATGGGAGATTTCCTCCTGATTCCCTCTCCCTCCGGAATTTCCAGGGTTTAAAGGAGGCTCTGCCGAGCTCCTGCTGTGCTTGGGAAGTGTTAAAAATGAGGAAAATTCAAGGAAAACACCCTCAGTCTGCAATCCCAGCCTGAGTGCCCTCACCTCCCTCAATTAAAAGAGGAACCTGTGAATTTTCCTGCAGGAATGTCCGTCAGGAGCAACGCTCCAGCAGCCAATTCCCCGCTGCTGGGTAAGCAAACCTCCTTCTCCCCGCCTTAGCTAATGGAGCCTGATAGATTTCACCCAAATCTAATTTGATGTAATTTAATCCGCGGGCCCCCACTGATTTCGCGGTAGATTTATTTCGCGATCGCGGCGACAGAGCAATTCCGTGTTCGCTCTTAATCACGGGCTGCCGACACGGGATGAGACAATTATCCCACGCCCTCCTGGCCCCCTGCGCTCCTGGTTGTTTTCCTGGAGGGCTGATCGGAATCAGAGAGCAGGAAAATCAACCCAGGAACCTCCAGCTCTGATAATTCCCAAGTCATCCATGTCCTGAGCAGAGCCAGCACTGAATTCCTGGAGCATCCTCTGGAAATCCCAAAGTGGGATTGAAAAGAACCCGAGCGGTGACCCCGTGAAGGGAATTTATCCCCTCCCGTGCTCCAGGGCCAGCATTCCCGGGGAATTTATGGGATTGCCCCCGGTCCTGCTGCCCTGAGAAGTGACAGGGACGGGCTGGGACAGCAGGACAGGGACCTGAGGCTGTTGTGGAGCTGAAATTAAAATCCACAGCCTGGGGAGGAAGGGGAGAGAGGGAACAGCGCTCAGGACAGCGATTCCAGCAGCTTCCACCTGCGGGAGCTGACTCGGGATGAGGGGAGACTGTGGGATCCGTGTGGGATCTGTGCAGGATCTGTGTGGGATTTGACTGTGGGATCCGTGTGGAATCTGTGTGGGTTTTGTGTGGAATCTGTGTGGGATTTGACTGTGGGATCTGTGTGGAATCTGTGTGGGATCTGACTGTGGGATCTGTGTGGGATCTGTGTGGGGTCTGGCTGTGGGGTTTGTNGTGTGGGATCTGACTGTGGGATCTGTGTGGGATCTGTGTGGGATCTGACTGTGGGATTTGTGTGGAATCTGACTGTGTGATCTGTGTGGGATTTGTGTGGAATCTGACTGTGGGATTTGTGTGGAATCAGACTGTGGGATCTGACTGTGGGATCTGTGTGGGATCTGACTGTGGGATCTGTGTGGGATCTGCTGCTCAGACAGGTGGGACCCACCCCATGCCCCCCCAGCAGGGCCGGCTCCCTCACCTGCAGCGCCCGGCGCTCCTGGTTCCCGTGCAGCGCCCGGCTCTCGGCGGCCCCGCCCCGGCTCCCAGCGCCGGCGTTGGACCCCCTGGACATCTCCAGCTCGATCTCGGCGTCCATCTCAGCATCCTCCTTGGCCTCCTTGTTGCTCTCCTCCAGGTGCTTCATCAGCACGGCCACCACCACGTTGACGAGGACGAACTGGGCGATGAGGACGAAGGTGACGAAGTAGACGGGGGAGATGACGGGCAGGTAGCTGAGGCAGTGCTTGTCCTCGCGGGTGCACTCCCGCAGCGTGTCCTGCAGCAGGGAGGGACATTAATGAGCCAGGCGTTAATGAGCCAGGCGTTAACGAGGCTCTGCTTGGGCTCCAAGGGCAGAAACACCAACAGAACACAAAGGCTCCTGGGTACAACCGGGATGGATAAAAGACCAGGAATTCCATCTCCTACAAAGACGGGAATTGTGTTGCCCAAAAGCTGTGGATTCCCCATCCCTGGAAGTGTCCCAGGCCAGGTTGGGCAGGGCTTGGAGCAAGCTGGGATAACGGGAGGTGCCCCATCCACGGCTCCTTTCCAACCCAAACCATTCCCTGATCCCGTGGCTCTGTGATCCAGCCCCAAGGCACAGGACACACAGCACGTGGTTACTCCTCCCACCCAAAAAACGGCACAATTTTATTCAAATATTACACACAGGAACAAAATTTCTGGCTGGGCGAGAGCGAGGACAAACCCCTGCTAGAAAACACACCCGGCTTTTAAATCAGGAATTTTCATTTTGATGTTTTAGGAGGGAATGTTTTACTTTTCACCCAGAAGCTGCTGTTTGAAATCCGTTTGAAAATTGTACCCCGGGATCTCCGGAGCGGAGGAAACGCCCGGGGGCCGCACCCACCTTCATGATGCCGTTCCAGTTGTCCCCCGTGGACACCCTGAAGAGGGTGAGGAAGGCCATGCCGAAGTTGGTGAAGGTGGCGTGGCGGCTCAGGCCCTCGCAGGGGTTTTCTTCGCTGCAATCTGCAACGGGGACAGGGAGGGAGCAGCAAATCAGCCGCTCTGGGTGACCCACAGCATCCCCCGAGCTGGGCTGGCACCCTGAGCTGTGCCCCACAGACTCAGGGCACCGAGGAGGGGGAAATCCTGCTCAGCAGGAACAGGGGGGACAGCGGGAAAATTGTTTTCAGGTGGAAAACCCTGGGACAGGAGTCCAGGAGTCAGGGAAGTGGCGGTGGTGGAAGTTTCATCCCTGGAAGTGTCTAAGGACGGGGCTTGGAGCACCCTGGGCTGGTGGGAGGTTTCCCTGCCCATGGCACTGGATGGGCTTTAAAAACCTTTTTTAAAGTCCTTTTCAACCCAAACCATTCCACGATCCCAGGATTTTATGATTTCTGTGATTTTCTTCGCCTCCTTTGCCTGCCTTGCCTTTGCCTTGGTGATTTTTACAGGGTACATCCACCAGCGGGGATATTTGCACCGAGATCAAGTGGAGCAATTTGACATTTTCCCCCTGCCCCTGGAGAATTAATATCCTAATGAATGCAAATTGAACATATGAAATCTCCATCTTCCCATAAAACACGGGCTCGTTAAATATCCATTAGGATGGGCAGCTCACTCTCGGGTAATTATTCGGAGGGAAATTGGAAGGAAAAACAAACAAAAAAAAAATCCAAGAAAAACCCACAAATGACCGGGGGGGGGAGTGCTGATGGTTCTTGTGGCTGGGGTGGGCTGAGCAGGAAAAAGGAGTGAATATTCCCATTAAACCGGGCTGGGAAGCAGAATCCTGCCCCAGAGGGTTCCCTGGGGAACACCCAGGAAGAGCCACTTTTCACCCCTGAGATTAAAAAATGCACCCCAAACTCCAGGGATGGAACACAAACCCACAGGGTTTCACTCAGGGGCGGGACACAGGACCAATTCTTTTTCCCGAAATTTGCGGGAGACTGAGAAATAATTTGGTTTTTGTTGGAAGAATAATTCTGCTCTCGGGCACTTGTGATGTGAGCGGAGGGCTGGGCTCATAACGGGGATTAATGAGAGCCATAAACCCTGTGAGGGAAGGGCCCTGCTGGTGCTGCTGGAGCCCTGACGGGGTGGGAATGTTGAGGATAGGAATGTTGAGGATGGGAATGTCGAGGATGGGAATGTTGAGGATGGGAATGGTGAGGATGGGAATGTTGAGGATGGAGGAACAGCTCCTTCCAACAGCATCTTCCAGGGTTTTGGCCTGGCTGGGTGTGTGCTCTGATTTTAGTGATGGGCACAATCCTGAGCAGCTCCTGCACCCTCAAATGGGGGATTAATTAATGCTGGACAGCCCCAGCAAGGCAGGGCTGGGTGTGGAATCTGATTTTAGTGATGGGCACAATCCTGAGCAGCTCCTGCACCCTCAAATGGGGGATTAATTAATGCCGGACAGCCAGGTGGGGGATTAATTAACGCTGGACAGCCAGGAAGCACTGGATGCCCGAGATTGATGGAGAAGGGGAAGATGATGCTGAGAACGAGGGGCAGCCAAGGCCTGGGCAGCTGAGGGAGCGTGAGGGAAGCTCCATGGTGGTGATGGCGGCAGGAATCTGACCCCCAGCCAGCTCTGCTGCCTCCAGCAGCAAATTTCCATCTTTGTGAACAAATCCGTGCTGGGCAGTGATGTTTAAACAGCTCCTCAGCAGCCGAGGGTGGCGCTGGACAAACCCTGAGTGTGTCTGTGTGTGTGTCAGACAGGTTCTGTGTTCCATCCCCGCGTGTCAGCCCTGACCCCGGGATCAGGGGAGAATTCCGTCTTCAGAGCAGGAGTGTGAAGCTGAGGAAGGCCCAGGAGTGAGAGAGAGAAAAAAAGGAAGCAGCCAGATCCCAAATAAACACGGACCGGATGAACGCGGCGGCGGCGGGCCCATTACTCACCGAGCTTGCCAAACAGTTCCACTCCCAGGGCAGCATAGATAAAAAACAGGAGCATGAAAAGTAGGCCAAGGTTCCCTACCTACACAGGGAGAAAGCAGAACAAGGGTCAGGCAAGTCGAGGTCATGAATGAAACCAACTCCATCACATTTCCACCGCCAGCCAAGGAGGGATGGGGGCCTGAGGCAAATTCGCTCTCCCCAGGCTCCCGGTGATGCCTTAAAATTCAGTTTTTATATTTCCCAGCTCCTGTCCTGCTTTAGTGTGGAACTCTCCCACTCCCCACGGGCTGGGAGCTCCTGTTCTCCCATCCTGCTCAGACACAACAAATCCTCTCCAGGCTGCACTCAAGGACACCTCGTTGTTCCAGGCCCCCAAAGATGGAAACGGAGCCTCTAAAAGGTGGGACAGACTTGGGCTCAATTCCATCATCCCCTGCAATTGTCACTGGAGAATGAACCCTGATCTGGGAATGGATCCAAACTGATCCAAGTGGAGCAAACTCGTGCCCCGGGGTCCAGCTTGGCTGTGGCCTCTCCCGGAGAGGCTCTGAGTGCCCGAGGTGTCCCTGTTGAAGGCCCTGCAATAAATCCCCATTTTATTCTCTCCATCTTGTCAATAAATCCCCAGTTTATTCTCTTCATCCTGCCCGGCCTCTGCTCTAGGGAGCCTCTCCAAGGCATCACCAGGAGCCTGGTCCCTCTCAGACCCCAAAAGTTCTTTTTGTGAGGGAAGGAGCAGAAACGCCCCCGTGGAAAAGCAGCAGCTTCTCCATTGTTGCCTTTTTCCCAACCTGGCAATAAAACTCCAGATAATTTTAGTACAGGAGGTGATAAAAAAGTGGATTTTATTTGGAGGCCTCTGGGGGCAGGTATGGAAGAGTGGCCACAAAAGCCCAGCCCGACAGGGGCACGCACGATTTTATAAATTTGGTAAATGAGCATAATTGATAAAAAAGCAGCAATTAGGAGCACAAGGGGTGATGGAAAAAACCAGCCACAGATGGAATAATCAGCTACAGAGCTCCAAATAGATGTGGAGAGAGTAGATAAGGAAAAAAAAGGCAAAAAACAAAACGGCATCACCATCACCCTGAGCTTGGCTGCGGTTTGGCCACCCCGGGGCTCTGGTTTGGGTTTGAGGGACATTTCCCTTCCCAGGACTCGGAGACAGCAATAAATCCCAAGAGGAACAGATTTCCAGAAGTTTCACTGCATGGAGAGAGACTCCAGGAGAGGAGGAGCTCCCTGAGCCTTTTCCTTCACAGGCCCTCCTCAACAACTTCCCAGATTTTTGTTTTCTGTGTCCCACATGAAAATCTCATCCCAAAAACCAATGCTGGCAGTTCCAGGAGCTGCNTCCCTGAGCCTTTTCCTTCACAGGAAGGAAATTCCTCAACTCCTCAACAACTTCCCAGATTTCTTCTTTCCGTGTCCCACAGGAAAATCTCATCCCAAAANGGAGAGAGTAGATAAGGAAAAAAAAGGCAAAAAACAAAACGGCATCACCATCACCCTGAGCTTGGCTGCGGTTTGGCCACCCCGGGGCTCTGGTTTGGGTTTGAGGGACATTTCCCTTCCCAGGACTCTGAGACAGCAACAAACCCCGAGAGGAACGGATTTCCAGAAGTTTCTCTGGATGGAGGGAGACTCCAGGACAGAAGGAGCTCCCTGAGCCTTTTCCTTCACAGGCCCTCCTCAACAACTTCCCAGATTTCTTCTTTCCGTGTCCCACAGGAAAATCTCATCCCTCACACCAACGCTGGCAGTTCCAGGAGCTGCTGGAGGTGCCCCCGAGGTGGCTGAAGGGGGTGACAAGTGACACAAGAACAGCTCAAAAGCTCCTCACGCCGCCAGCACCGCAGCTCTCCCGGCCGGATCCCATCCCGAGCCTCAAAAACATCCCCAAGAGTGGATTTTTGGTGATTCAGAGAGAGAACACCAAGGGCAGGGTGACCTGACCTGCTGCCACCTGCGAGGAGCTGCTCACATCCATCTCTCCTGCCACTCCAATTCCTCCTCCGAGCAGCTCCCGAGCTCTCCAGGCAGCACCAGCAGGATTTTATCCCTAAAACCGAGGGGCTGGGAGCTGATCCCGGCAGCCAGACACAGAAATTCCTGCTCTCTGAGGTGCATTTTAGTGAACTCCCAGCTCGGGAAAGTTTTTAATCTCCACGGCGTTGTTGGCCGTTCCGACCCCGCTTAATTTCACCGGAGAGGTTATCAGTGAATATCGGTCATTACGAAATTAACGCTGATCAAAGAGGAGGATTTTTTTTTATATTAAAGAAATGGGAAGAGTCCAATCAGCCGGCGCAGGCTGTAATTGCTATAAAACCCAAATCGGCTACTCGGCGTCGAGCTCTGCAATTTCCCCGCCGTTATTGCCGTCCCCCGGGGAATAATAAAGATAAAACAGGGATGGGGATGGCTGGGCTGGGTTATTCCAGCTGCCTCCTGGAACGGCTTTGCCTGCTCCTGTCTGCTGGATGGCTGGGAGACGTCAGAAAAGAGCAGGCACGGCACTGCTGGGGGTGAGCAAATCATCCCGGGGAATTAAAATAAAAACTGTAAGGGCAAATCATCCCGGGGAATTAAAATAAAAACTGTAAGGGCAAATCATCCCGGGGAATTAAAATAAAAACTGTAAGGGCAAATCATCCCGGGGAATTAAAATAAAAACTGTAAGGGCAAATCATCCCGGGGAATTAAAATAAAAA
>VYZT01038401.1:19542-71129 GCA_013400735.1 Pomatostomus ruficeps | reverse complement strand
CCTGGGATAGGCTTTAATGAGATACTAATTGAAAGGAGGGAAAAAAAAAAAAAGGTTCTGTAGGTTCAACACTGAATTTTATGCATGGAAGTCTGTAACATTTTTGATAGAGCGTTTCTAGGTCTGTCCATTTTAGCACACAACTGAGTTCAGTAGTTGGTATTCAATCTTTTGGAGCCATCATCCAGGATCAATATATTTGATTCTTGATCTGAAAGCACTTTTTAACAGTAGGAGGAAATTTTCTGGATAGCTGTTACTTTTGCATTTAAAAACCCAAGAGACTAGAGTCATTATTGACCTCTATGCAGAAACTGTGTGTGTACTCCTATTGCTGGCTCAGCAGAAACAGATTTTTGTAATGACATTCTTTCATTTGTTACTGAAGTCTTTTCCATATTACCAGTGTTGACTGTCTCCTTAAGTGTCAATAGCTCTTGAGTTGGAGTTGGATCCCATTTCTCCCCTTCCCGAAGATCTTCCTGCCTCTCTAGGTGGTCACCACTACCCTGTCAGTCCTGTTGGCTTAAACTACTGTTGTATTTGCTCCCTAACTTACTCCAGGCAATGGTGTTTAACTGCTTTAACAAGAAGATTTTTTTTAATAACACGCCTGAAATAAGTAATAAGGTGATAATCTTGCCTTAGCAGAGCTGGTAGTTCAGTAAACTGCAGGAGATTAGCACAAGTGGCAGGTCATGTGACAGAGGCAGTCAAGTCTGTTCACTTGCATCCTCCATTTTCACGTGACACTACTGCTACATCATCCCTGCAAAGTTAAGCCAGTGTTTTTATACCAGTTCTGGTTAAAATTTTTAAAGTTCAGAGGCTTAGCTTTGGTTTGAGGTTGTTACAAATGTAGTGTCTAGACTTACAGGTTTAGTTGCCATATAAAAATAACTCCACAATTTGGAATTAATGGAGCTTGAGAAGTTTTAAGAGTTTGTGTCATGTTGTGTGGGTTTTTTCTTCTATTTGAAGTTGACTTGAGTTTGCCATGTGTATTTTAATGTATCACATGCCTGTAGCTTGAGAACACATGAGAATGTTTTCTGTACTTTAGGTAATCTTTTGTGCATTTTCTATACAAATAAGCAGTGGTCTTCAGGCTTTTTGCCAAGACCTTTATTGCCGTGTTTCGAGGAGCTCTGTTTGTGTCACTGTCACAGTTCACCTTTAACTACTGAAGCCTGTTTTAACAGTGTCAAATACTGCCTGCTTTGGTTTTCTGAGCTGCACCCTCCACCTTTTCCATTTCTAATGACCTGAGTCGGATATACTCCTTTTTTTCACCGTTGTGTCTTCTGTGTAGTGGCTGGTTTTGTATCCTTGCAGCTGCTAAATAAAGTTGTCTAAACACTGAATGCTTTAGAGGAATGAGCTCAGGTTACAGGGGTAGGTTTACATACAGGAGGAATTCCTTTAAAAAATGTTATTTGAAATAGTTACATTGTGAAGCAGTCTTGTACCTTTTTGTATCAAATGCAGTATACTTGCACACTGTCTGCATTGTTGAGAATGACTTCAGACAACAATGTAAAAAAATGGTAGTAAGTATGCATTGAAGTTGGAATTAGTGTGCATCTCTTCTATCTGCCATAAGATACATAAAAAAGTAAAGTTGTGAGTTCTAACAATAATTTTTTGCATTGATAACATGAGCTTACTGCTGCTTAATTCTGATTAAATAAAAATTAAAGCTTTTTAAAATACTTTTATATAAAAGATTTTAAGTTTATGGGAAAGTATTGTATTCTAGACTAGCCTCCATCATAGCTTCAGCAGAATTTTACATTGCACCATATTCCTCTCTTGTGGTTAAGACCAAACATATTTCTAGTAGGACATCATTTTGCTGTTTAAGTCTTCAAGCAGTAGAAATTCCACCATGTTCCCTATTAAGTTACTGATTATCCTCACTACGAAAATGTTTTGTGTTTCTATTCTGACTTCTGAACACTTCATGTAGATGTAGTTTTTGGTTTTTTCCAGACATATTTAAAAAAAAACAAACAAAACCCAGAACAGCTGTACTATCTAGAAATTTTCCTATATATATTCATGATTGAATTGGTCCTTAATCTTTTGGGTAAGGCTAGAAAGGTTGCATGGAAATTGTTTTCAATACTTGCTTGTCATAATACAGGGAGCTCTCTCTTTAGACTTCCAGGAATCATTACCACAGACAAATCATTCTTGCCTTTAGAGTTACACAACCAACCAGACAGCCAAACAAAAAGATGTACTGGAAAACAAATGTGTTTTCAAATATACAGAAAAAGATAATTGCAAAGTACCTAACATAATTTCTTGTTATTTAATGGGGGTATTTTAACCAAAAACTGGATGGGGGAAAAAAATTTAAAGTAGCTATGAAGAAAATCCATTTCAAGTAAAACTTAGAGGATTATTTGCCTTCAAAAATCTGCTGGTGCTTTTCTACATTTATCTAGTTCTTAAGCATTCTTACAATGTGAGTGATTTGATTCAATTTCTGCCTAAAGGAATCTGAGTCTTCTTACCTTCCAAGCATTTCCACTCCTTAACAGTGGTATCCTTCGAATAATGCCCTTTAATCTCTACTATTGAAGCTATTGCTTTCTGTCTGAAATAATGAAATATTAAATGAGCCAAAGAGAAAATGACAAAGTCATTCCTGACTTGAGATGTCATGGATAATATTTCCTTCCTCAGGTTCAGATACCAGGCTTGCTCAGTAAATAACTAGTTCTATTGTACTTGTGAAATATGTACTGATAAAGATGGTATAATTCTCTTTATTGGGATTTGATTTTGTTTAAGAAAATCTTGATATAATCTTTCAAATAGGCTAAATTGGTTGTAAGAGGCAATTTTTAGAAAAATTAGTTTAATTCTTCACTACCAGAAGGTTTGTATGTTCTTGCGAGGAGCTTTACCTCCTGACTAAACAGAGTTCACATCCCAAAAATGCACTTTACTGTATGCCAGTCTTGCACTTTATATCAGAATTTTCACAATCAGTTTTATTTGCGTTATTCAGGGTATAGTGGCCTTCCTACTATATTTAAAAATGAATTTCAGGAAGCTAGTATGACTTGGAGTTTCCTAGGGCTCTTCAGAGTTCCTGATTGTCTGGGATACTTTTATGCTGCTGAGGAAAGGAAGGACCATCTCTAAAAATTGTCAGTAGTGTGGGAACTTTAATGACATGTTCAGAGCCTTCTCTGAAGCTAAATGGCGCAAGCATCATAACAGATTCTATGTTTGTATGTTTAAATGATAATGTAGGTTTTATCTAATATTTCAGAATATCTTAAGTTTGGAAACAATGCAAGTTAAACATTTACTAATCCTGCTGTATCCATTCTTTTAGGTAAGGAACAATCTTCGGGAGAGATAAACATGCACCCTGTCTCAGCAGCTCCACTCTCTGTGTTTAGTAAAGAATCAAACTCCTCAAAACACAGCGATCACCATCACCATCACCACCATGAGCACAAGAAAAAGAAGAAGAAACACAAGCATAAGCATAAACATAAACATAAACATGATACTAAAGAAAAGGAAAAGGATCCCTTTGTTTTCTCTAACAGTCCAGCCAGTGCACGATCAATCCGTTCCCCTTCACTTTCAGACTGACATCAGTGGCTTCTCTGGAGTTCAGCTTGCAATATTCTTGGAGTACTTAGAAGGATGTACATAACTATAGCTTCTCTCTTTTTTTATGGAACTAAGAATATGTGAATTGCCTTAGCAATTCAGAAGCTCTTGTCACCTTTGAAGCCTTCTTTTTGCATATGTGGTTGTTGAAATCAGATTCAAAAAATATGGTTTATGATGCTGACTCATTTTGTATTTCACTGTTCTCCACACCTCCCACTCCTTTTTCCATTTTAAACAAAGAAAACAGCCCTTTATGTAAGGGCCCCATGTCCACTGGCAACCCCCTGCACATCACGCTTACCATGTGTATTGCCAGAATCAATTATGGTTTAATCCTTTGAAGAATGTTAGAGGCAGAGTATGTTTTAAGCAGAAGCCAATTGCCAGGCCTTTGGTGACAGGCTGTTTCCAGAGCAGTATTGTACAAGTAAGTGTAGATCTCCTCAGAAGACAAGGATTTCCTTTAGTCTTCAGCTGAACTGTTTCTTGCTTTAACCATTGCAATGTAATGTCAGACTTTTAAAAGAACTGTATATAGAATATTTGCATTTTTCAGATACTAAAACTCTTGAAAAATTCCAGGCTGCATTTAAGCTGGCAGTATTTATTATGGACATGAGCCTTTGAATATGGTTAAATTCTGCAATTGTTTTTGGAATTTTAGCAAAATGCATAATGCATGTTTTGTCCTGTAATCAGGCTTTTAAAAATCTAATAAAGTTTGTGAATTATTTTGACAGAGGCAGAATTTTTTCTTCAAGCTTAACATTGGAATATGCTTTTGAAAGATGTTTGCTAAAATTTAAAAAAATCTGAAAAGCCTAAAAATTAAAATATTGAAAAATAGGTATTTCTTCCTCCTAAGGTGTGGTTTGTTTGGAAGCAAGATCAGCTCATGAATCCACAAGAGAAATATATTAGTAGATTAAACTAGGTCTAAGACTTGAAATGATGGATACATATATATTTCTTCAGCTGTGTTTTATGCAGTGTACTATTTACACCTAGGAAATGTTTTATTTAAAAACTTAATTTTTAAAAGGTTTTAATAATAGAGATACATAATCTCTGACACTTTTTATCTGTTTTCTTTATATGTGTGTAGAGGCAGTAGCATTTTATTTCCATGCTCTGGTTAGCTTCTGTTGCCCAGAGTTCACATAGCATTCTATAATATGCTTTTCTTTAGGTTAGATTTTTTTTTTTAATTTTCACAAATTTTAATGAGAGACTGATTCTCCTTCTTAGAGCAAAGAGAGAAAGTTCAAGAGGGACCCAAGCAGATTTTTTTTTATGCTATATTCTGTTTCATGGAAGTTAATAAATACTTTTTTATTCTATACCTGCTGGTGAATCCTGTAGTTCTTGGAATAAAAAGTTATCTGTAGACTAGAAAGATGATAGGCTCAGGTATTTTGTAATATGCATATACTTATTTTGTTATTCAAACACCATATCGTTTTAATACTTCGTGGATAGTTGTGCTCATTGTTGCATTTGGAACACATTTGGGCTGGATTCAGACAAAATGGTCCTGGGCAACACTGCAGCTGCTCCTGATCTGCTGCTTTGCTGTGTTAGGGGAAGCCCACCTTGGTTTCCTTTTAGCAACTGGAAGCTCTTGGAGCTTAGGTGAGCAGAGGAACACCTAAGCTTGGGTTGAATGAGGTACTGAGAGTGTTTGGGTACTAACCATGCATGCAGCTCAGCTCAGCACTCCTTGTGAGACGGCGAGTAATAGCTTGATGGAAATATTCTGAGGTATTTTTCCCTTGGCTGAAGAGTGATGTAACAGTGCCAGGGGTGTTTGTGGGAGACCTGGGCTAATAAGCAATGAAGGCTGGCATTGTTTAGGAGATTGAAGGCAGATGCATTTATGTTTTAAAAATGAGGTCATGGATAATTTAGACTGGTATAGTTTCTACTTTTGGAGATGTGGATTTACACTCTTAGGCTGAGGGAAAACGTATTGTTCAGTGATACAGGCACAGAACTGAGGCAGAGCTGTAGCACAGGAATTCTGCCATCAGGTTTTGCTGCATGACTTTAAGTGAATTATTAAATATATGCTAAGAAAATATGGCAAAGATACTGCAAATAGAAAAATGAAAGGTAGGAGAGGGAGGGGGGTGAATGTCAAAAACTTTTCCTAGTGCAGTTTCTGAGGTTACATCGTGTTCCTGGTTCAGAATGTCCATTAGTGTGTTTGATGGAATACAAAGTTTGAGGTCTGCCGGTGATGCAACATGGACAGGCAATGTTCACAAACTGGTAAGTGTGCTAAGAAGTCAGAATAGTTTGGCAGATTGCACAGGTGATTCAAAAAAAGAAAATTGCAATTCAGAAGGAATGAATGTGAAATACTGAACTCCAGAGAAAATAAAGTGCATGAAAGCTAGCCATTCTCCCCATCTTGTATGGTGCAGTGAAAATGAAAGCATCTGGTTGCACAGAGGTGAGCAGTTTGATACCATTGCAGAAGTAAAAGTCACTTAAGTATTAATGGGAATTTTTTTCTATAAGATGTGAAAGTAATTATTCTATCAAGTACCAGTGATTTGCAGCAACGCATTTTAAGAAATAAGTGGGCCAATGGAAACGAGAGGTAACACTGCATATAAGAAAATAAATAAAGGGAACTGACTATTCCTGGTCTAGAGTAACAGAAGTCTGAGGAAGAAACTTGCCCTTCTCATACCTGGGATATTGCTACAACAAAAAATGTTTATCAGTTGTTCTTGATATTTCCTTTGGGAAGGGAGGGATTAGCTTTATTCACAAGAAAAATATTTTCAGTGAATATTAAGATGAAAAGCATTCTAACAGACACATAATGATGATGTGAAAACTCATTTCTTGTAGGCTTTTAAGCAGCAGATTGGCAAACGTCTGGAGGAGATGTTTATGGGATGCTTCTTGCCTCCACAGCGCAGGGACCTCACTGCTATGGTTGTTTTTGTGGTTTCTTTGATCTTCCGTTTTTGTCAGTGAAGTTCTTGTGGTGCCTCCCTGGATGTGACTGGCACTTGTGGAAGGTTTAGGAAACTGGGGTCTTTGCCTGCCAGAGATTTCACCGATTGTGGTTGAGCCGGAGTTTTTCTTCTGCTGAAAAACTGGTGACTATTTCAAAGTTATACCCTGACATCAAGTTAAAATTTGATACTTGGATGGTGGATTAAGGTCTTTGCCCTCTCCACCTTCAAACCTCATAGGCTGCCTGTAACCTATGCAGTTGCTTTTGATCTGTGTTCTGATTTTTGGTTTATAGTGCACTTTTCTTGAAAAATATTTTATTTGAGTGGGGTATTATCCAAATACTGCAAGAATGCAAATTACACATATCAAGTAGAAATTAATGTGTTGTTGAAAATATGCAAAGCAGTCGAAGTCTGGAGAATTTATTTTGATTCCTAAGCATTTAACATTAATTCCTTTATTTTGTTCAATATAAACGTTAGAGCACATGTAAGTGTAGGGCAGATATGTAATGCTAAAATATCTGTATGCATTTCTACTGCAGACTTTTCATGGGTTTTTTTTCTTTATTTCTCAGTATAATTACAGAATAAAGTGTCCACAAAGGAAGTACCGCATCTCTTAAATTTGTAGGCATGCTGAAGCATCTAATGAGGATATAGCTTCTCTGCTTAGGTTTCCAAGCAAGCAGGGGCTTTGGGCAGTCACTGTCAGAGTGTCCTGGTGCTGTGGAGGGGGGACAGCAGAATGCACCTTCATGGAGTCCCTGGGTGAGCTCATGACCTCTTTCTGTCAGTAAGCTCTGCTGTCCCATAAAGCACTCAAGCTGACATGAGGGCTCCTGTCAATGCAAATAAGTGTCTTACACTGTTTAGCCTTTGGGGATATGAGGTCCTTACATTTAATTGATTTCATATTCACAGAAATAGAATTTTTAAAAATTCTAATACAAGAAATTTTTAGTCATTATTTTCAGTTCCTTATGATAGTTTATTTTCAGAAACTTAAGAACCCAGTTTTTAATAGAGCATCGGTATTACACAGGGGCCCTTAAAGTACACGCAAGGTAAGTAAAAATGGTTTAGATGAGATTTAATTACTTTTGTATTTTTCCATTTTTATATGTTTATTAAAATGTGTATTCTTAAAATATATGTTTACTTCATTTTATAGTTTTAAATGACAATAATGTATGAGTGTTCGCATATGAATTGTCACAGCAGCTAATATTTAAAGTCTGCATTATTCCATAGTCATCTAATACCATAAATATAGGTTTTCTAAACACATTTCTAAGGCTTCCTTCTATTATTATTTTTGTCCTGGTGAATTGACAATGTTAGCAATCTTTGTTGATGTAGAAGAGTCAGGATTTTATTTGAAAGACTTTGTATTTTTTTGAAAAATCCTTCAGTCAGTATGGTGCTTAGGTAACACTAAAGTGACAGAACAAATGAAAGCATATTTAGCTTGATTTTCTTAATTTCTGAATAAGAGCGAAGCTGTGTCGGCATGCTTTGGGCTGGTTTAACAGCTTGTCCCTTCTGCAGCAAGAAGCTCTTTCCCCCACAGCTCCTGACCCCACAGTCCCATGTGGGAACTTTTGGTCATTGGGCTCTTCTGTGGCCTGATGCACCTCTCTAACCTGCGAGTAAAATCGGGGTTATTCTTGCATTGTTAGTGAGCTGAAACTTCTGGGCAGAGGCTGAGTAGGTAGCAAGGCTCATGCCTGGCCTGTGGAGCCAAGGGTGGAGAGGGAAGAGGGAGGGAGGCGTGAGCAGGAACAAAACCCTCTTTGGCAGCAGCAGCTGGTTCAGTTGGCTCCATTGCTTCTTGTGACTGCTCTGAGAAAATAATGCAATAGGGAGAATTCAAGTTTTCACATCTGCGCCTCTTTGGGAGTCTTAATTTTGTTGTGATTTGGTTGAGTGATTGTTTTGAATCAGATTCATTTTGGAAATTTTGGAAGGTTGGAGTGAGATGTGCTTATGTGACTGGCAGTTATTTTTTCTTTGCTGTGTTAAAAAAAAATGGTCTCAATGATAAAGTGGAAAAGAAACTAACTTCAAAAATTACTCCAAAAGTCATTTCAGGTCAAATAGAGTTTTAAGAATTACTTTTATTATTTCTTAATTTATTATTATTATTATTGTTGTTGTTGTTGTTGTAATTTGTTATATTATATTTGTCTTTTATCCATAGAATGGAATTTCACAAGAGAGGTAATCTGAAGCAAGTCATTCTGCAAATGCACTTTTCATTTTCTAGATACTCCTGTATTTTATACATAAAGCACACTGTGACATATAAGTAACTGATCAAACTTCTAAATTAAAATATTCCATAAAAAGAAGGACAGAGTTTGAAAGCACAGTACAAATGAAAGCATATTGGAAGACCTGATTGATTCTTCCCCTTTCAAAACCGTATTTCTGGGGAAAAAAAGCCTCTTTTGGAAATTGCCTGTTTCATAGCTCATTTCCCACCCAGGAGCTGAACCAAAGCATATGGGGGAAGAAGGTTTCTTAGAAGTTTTGAAACTGTTTGACTACAACTTTTCAAGTTGATATGGCAGCGATGGAAGTTATTGACAATGCATTATTGTTTTGCTGGGTTTAGTCACTTAATTCCTAGTTTTTCTGTACAGTGGAAAAACTTGAGATAGGGAGGAAGAGAAGGAACTGGGATGGTCTGTCACCTCGGGGAAGAGAGACTTGGAGAGATTAAAGGTCTCACATGAGCTCTGTCACTCACCCTGCTAAGGCCTAAGGCAGCTTCCGCTTGGAGCTGCTGCTGTCATCACTTGTTTTCCTCTACTATTTTTTTTACCTTCAAGTCTTCTTCCAGTTTATAGATGTAATAGATGCCAGAGGGATGTCCAAATGTCAAGAAAGACAAATCACTCAAAGACATCCACTAAAGCAGAGGGTTTAAGCTGCTTAGGAGCAGGCTTATACCCTACACTTGGGGATTTGAGTCTTCTCATGGCTTTTCATGGTCTGTTCCCAGCTCTGTGGCCAGCAGGCTGCTGCTACAGCTTATTTCTCCTCTCTGAGAACCAAACATGGACATTCCTTGTCCCTTGTGGCCATTTTACAGTTCCAGAGTGTGTACAAGCATCTTTCTTGTGTTTAGAGCAGCATGTATAAAAAATGGTTCTCCATCTCAAATGTAATTTTGAAATGTTTGTTATTGAGTACTTGACTAATTTCAAAATGCTGAACCGTTTCTGTTGCTTTTGAGAGTCAGATTTTTACCGAGACATTTGTTTTTATAGCACTGAAAATTTTCCAGGTGCTCTATAGAACACTTAGTGTTTAATAAGCAGGACAAGACACAAAGGAGGAGAGAGAAAATAAGCGCTTTGTACATCTCCTCATGGAAGAGAAATGCAATTACACTGTAATAGAACTGATAAAGGACTTCAAAGAATTGGTTGTTGGCTACTGCTATGATGAGGAGATGAAAACCTTAGAGTAAAATAGTGTGGAGAGGCAGCTGAAAACAGTACTCTTTTTGCAATAAAAGTTCAACAATTTAATTGGAGATAAAATTATTTATAAAATGAAAACGAGACAGTGGTAATGTATGTAACATACAACAGCTGATTAATTTTTGACCATTATCCTTGAGTGCTGTATTCCTTGAGAACCTTGCAAGAGCTCCATCTCTCTTTCAGAGTCAATCATGACTGAGTGTCTGTCGTCCAACTGAAACTAACAGCTTGGTGGTTCTCTTTTAATTTTCCTTTAATGATTTGTGCTATCAGGAATAGAGAAAGCTTCTAAATATGTGGTTTACAGCTATTTCACAAAAATTAAATATACTTTGAACCTGATTCACCTGTTCTATAATAACATATGTAATGTGTACTTGGACTGCATAGGAACACAGTTGGGAATTAGCCTTTGAGCTGTATTTTTATCAGTACCTATTTCTGGTTGTGGCTGTGAGTTGAGGCAATGACTTGTACTTTTCCCTAGGGTCTGAGCTGATTTTTGGTAATCAGTGCTACCATTTGAAGCAGATATTGCAACACTATTGAGAGCCCCTTCCAGTTTCCTCAGCTTGAGTGCCAGTTTTTCTCATTCATCTACCTTTCTTGTACTTAAATATTATGGAGGCTTCACCCAAGGATTCAGTCTGGGCCTGGGCAGATTTTCAGGCTGAGGTGATCCTACTCCACATGCTGGGCTCCTGAAGCAACTCCTGCCAGTTACTTGTCTGCTACAGAAAAAGAGGGAAGCTGTAAAATCCTAGAGTGTTTTTTCCTAACTGATATTTAATGTAAGGATGAATTAGGATAAGACATCCATAACACTGTTCCTGTTAAAAGAAGGTCCAGGTGGTGAGTTGTTGCATGTATAATACTTAATATTCTTGGGGCTTTGACATTCACTGGAGGGACATGACTATCCCAGCTTTTTGGATCCTGGTATAATTCAGAATTTTTTTGTTTCTTTTTGTATCTGGAGAGTTCATTTTGTGAAGGCAGCATCTCCCTCTTCCTTCATATTACTGCTCAGGTCCTCTATTTGCATACAAATTACTTCTCTGCCCTTTCAGGGGGGCAAAAAGCACTTGCAAGTGCTGCAAGTCCTAAGTGCCAGGATTTTTTTGCCAGCCCACCTTCTGCATTGTGACTGATGTGTTCATCAACCACACAAATGAGCTGTTCTGGACATTCCATGTGCCTGTATGTGTTGTACCAGCACCTTGCCAGGCAGAGGAAGGGGGTGGCTGGAAGGTGAATCACTGTGTATCTCTCACGAGCTGAATACACTGCACAGATAAGGGTCACCTCGCACCCCATCAGCTTTCTAGCTCCTCCCTGGCCCCATCCCCCTGCTCTTCTGTCTCCCCTCTTCCTTCTCTCCATTTTCTTTTCCTCTACTATTGTTTTACATTTCTCCAGCTCAGACATGATTTCAAACCTCATTGAGATGAAGAGCAGAACCAGAGGATGGAAGTACTTTTATGCACAGGGCATCAGTAAATGCCACCAAATAGTCTCTCATGGCCTTGAGACAGTTACAGAGAGGGTTCAGACTGCATATGCATGTGTGCAGGTGAGGGCACTCTGGTAATTCGCCACCGTCTACTCCCAAAACTTCCTGGTTTATTTTTTCAGAGGTTTTGACTTTCTGTAGTGTTTTCTACAGCCCGGATGGATACAGGGTTCTGCCCTTGGCACAGCTCTGGGGCAGTGGAGTGGACTGGGGGCAGGGAGCAGCACCACTGCCCGGCACGTCTCTGCTTTCCAGGCTGGGGGTTATGCTGGTGCTCCAGCAGCAATCAGAGACCTGTTTGGTCAAAGTATAGGCAGCAATTCACCTCCACACACTACTCATGTCCGGCACTGTTTACAGGCTGGCCTGGGAACAGCTGACTGAGCAGCATTTTCAGCCCAGAGGAAAAGAGGTAGTTTTGTTTAGGATTGGGTATTTTTTCCTTTTTGGAAGGCTATTCTGGTAAACATCTTAAGCATCTGAAATTGAGCTAATCATGTACTATGTCCTTTCCATTCAGAGACTGTAGATATCCTTTTATATATAAATATATAAAATTTTTTCTGAATGATTGCAGGATTTCTATATAATTGATTTTATTGACACCGATCATGTCCCTCTGAGTTAATAATGCTCATACTAAGGTTTGATTCTGAAGTACAGCAAAACCTGTAAGGCATAGGGAAATGAGAGGCCCCATTGTGAGCTAATCACATCTGTGAAGGGACCAATATGTCGGCACCGTAAAATGAGATACACTTAATAGCTTTTCACAATGGATGCCTGTATACGATACACATCAGCATACCATGAAGTGGCTTATTATGATAAGACCATAATATAGAACTTTTCTGTTGAAATGGTTCTCTCTCACTACTTCTTGGGAAATACTTGTTCAAATAAATATGTGGGTTAGTGAGGCAACAGATAGTTTTTTGTCTCTCAAGTGTGAGTAATGTAATATGAACAAGCATTAATGACCTAACTCGTTAATTCAACAGGAGATCCTTATTTTCTTACACGCTAGCTTATTTCTTAATATTTGGAATCCATTGCTCAGTGTGTGTTGTGTGTTCCCAGGGGAGCTGAGAGCAAGTTACAAGCTTTGGATTAACTCTCAGTTTTGCTCAACTTTATCATCTCTTGGACACTCTCTGGGGCTTCTTCATCTCAATGGTTGGCAACCATGTGTATCTGTTCCCTGAATCATCCACTAACATCTGCCTGAAATACTGAAAGACTCACATTTTTCAGTGGACATGAGAGGCAGAACTGGCCAAACCATTCACGTGATTTAGAGGTCCTTGCCTGATTTCCAGAAGAGACTCCAGCATGGCAAACCAAAGCCTTGTGAAGTTCTGTGAGTTAGCACCTCAGTACAAGGCTGAAGCAGTTCACATACTCACTGCCCCCAGGGCAGGAGCAGCAGAAGGGAACTTTGGGCTCAGCCATTGCAGAGTGAAGTCTGTTGGCTTGGACACATTTCTGATGAAGGTGACTCAAATATGAAATAAAAAGCTAAGCTATCCCAGGGAGTGAGGGAGCTAAGTGAATGGATCAAGAACTGGGAAAAGGAACCAGTGACAGGGCATAAAGTCAAAGGAAGATTTGAGAGGCAATAGCAACAAGAAAGAAAAGCAAGGCATCAAGGGACAATGGACAAAGATGACTAGACAAAGTAATTAGAACCATGATCCACTGGGTTGTAACCAGAGGTTCAGGAGTCTCACTGGTCCTGGGCAACAGGTTTCATATCCATTTGCTTAAAATATGTGTTTTATTCTCTATAGGTTCTCTATTCTCTACACCTATACTCTATAAGTACGAGTTACCCACAGGCTGACAGCCTACAACAGCTGTAGCTGCCAGTCTCTTACCTCATGCGAGCCAGACATGTTCCACTACTGCTGTTGAACCATGAAGGAGGCAGCATATCATCAACACACTAGGAATTGCTCTTCTTCAAATTCAGACTTTTAAAATAATTTCAAAAAAACCAAACCACAAAGTACTCTCTTTGGAGAATATGAATAAGGTCCATTTGAATGGACCTAAGACCATCTGGGCAACTTTACGCAGTACTTTGGCATTCAAGTATGATGGGACAACCTCAATGCAGTGTCTTGAGTGGGGAATGGGGCTGCAGGAGAAATCAGGTCATGCTCAGATCAGCTCAAACTTGTTCTGGAGAGCTGGATCCTGTTTCAGTGTCTCCACAGACAGAATTATTATGATATGCTGCCAGGTCATTTCAGCTATAATTTTTAGAAAAGGTCATTTTTTAACTTCTCTGTTCAGCACTCAGCTTGAAATGCCCAGCTCTGTTTAGGAGAACTGCTGAGTCTTGATGGGTTCATCTGAAGGTTACAGGGGTCTGTGCTGCACACATCCAGCGCAGTCAGTCTCTGGTAGTGCCTATTACAGACTGTGGTAGTAGTGCTTTAATGCTGTACATTCTTGAAACTGGCATTCTTGGAGTCTTAAGATAGGCTCTTAAATGTAGTAGAAATAGTTTGTTAATGTCCCTGTGTCTCATGTGCAAGTGGCGCTGCCTTTACCTCGAAGGAGTGCTGTCAAGATATTTTGGAAACTGCTTGGACACCACTGCAAGGACATTTCTTGATCATCTTGTCCACAGAGAAGCTTTGAACAGTGCTCCATAATAAAGTAGTCAGGAATTTGTATGCAGCGACTGTGCTGAGCCACTGTGCTGCTGTAGGTATCACTGGCACCACCTGGAAGATTCAGCTGGTCCTGCAGCCCTGATGTGCAGCTCTGCAGCATTTGAACAGTAGGGGTGTGGTCTGTGCCCCTTTCTTCTCAGCAGCATTCAGCAGTGCAAAATGGATGTGTCTGAGAGCAGGCTGGCTCCACATTTCTGATTTGGAACAGCTCTCTGCCTTGGTTTGCTGTGGTGTTGATGTGGGAAGCAGATGAAGCAAGGGTGTAAGAACATCTGCTTGTTGCAGTGGTTGGTGTTGTTTGAAATAAGGGTCTTCAGCACCAAGACCTGTGCAGAAAGCACCTGAACAGGACCTATACGAGCCAGTGCAACATACTAAATCAGTGTCTGGCCAGACTGAGGACAGACTGAGTGGCAGTGGGAATCTATCCTACTCTGAGTGACCTGGAGTATATTTTGGGTGATGTATTTTGCATTTAGGTGATAATGCTGATACCCTAAGAACACGCTAAAGCTAGTTGTTGCAGAGATACAAATATACTAAAAAGTGCAGGAAAATTGTTGGCCTACATTTAATGTCTTCTGCAACACAGAGTTAGTTGCTATTTTGATCAGGTCCTGAGTAGCAGAGAAGCACAAAACCAGATGGGAGCTCCTTCTGCATTAGGCAGGAGGTTGTCCCTCAGCCATAATTCAAGCTCCCTTCAGCCTTGTGCAGCTTGTTGAACACCATGTGGCTTCTCAGTACTTCATCACTGTTTGTATTTGACAGGTGACCTTGGAGTCAAGTCAGTGGCTACTTGCCATCCCTTGTTAAATCTGCCTGCTTTAGGGTCATTGTAAAACATTAGACGGACTTTTGGTGAATATAATTGGTTTTCTCTTTGGAATATAATTCCAAATTTAGCACATCTTCCCCGAAGCAAAGCAAAGAACTGTCCTGGAGCTGCATCAACCCCCAGCACTGAGTGTTTAAAAGGTAGTTTTAATGCCTGTTGGAGATGATGTTGTAACAGTTAGAAGCCTTTGTCACACTTTGAGTGATGGTCTTGTTTTCTTGAAATCTCTCTTGGCATGTTGGAGATACCAAATTTTGGAATCAAACACTGACTTTAATACAGTAATATTCCCCATGGGTCCTGATGTTTTATCCAAAAGTCCCAACCTTTGTATACAATTGCTGCTGTTGATTTCCAGTCTAGGGGACGGTCTCAAATCCCACCCAAGTTTGGTGTCACCAAAAACGCTCACATCTCTTTGCATCTGATCAGAAAGACAGACTGCGCATTAGGAGATCATCTGAGTTTGCAGACACTGAAGGAACCCTTGATTAGCAGCTCTTGAGCTGAAGATTTATAAAGTGATTTTATGTATTATATTCCTTTTCCTGGAGGGACTGAATCCATTTCTTGACAAAATGAGACATCCCTTTTCTGCTTCTCTCCATTCTGCACAGTTCATGCTCCCTGGGGATGGGAGGAGTTCCTTCAATGAAATTTAAAAAAAAAATCAAGATTCAGTTGCTACATGGAGAATAGCAAAATAGTATTTTCACTGTTTAAAACCTTTTACATGTTTTAACCCTCTTACTCTTGTTTTCTAGGTGAGGAAATTGTTTTGGCTTAAAATTCCCCAGAAAGGCCTGGGTAATCCTGTTGCTGAAATATAGAATTTCTTTGTGTAATGGAAAGTGCATGAGCTGGGGAGCCAGAAAGTGCCAGCTCCTGGATTGTTTCCTCAAACATTCCTAATGGATATGGACTAATTCAGGGAACTTCTTGGTTTTGTCATGAAGGGTGAACTTGGCAATCACATTGTTGTACCTCCCGCTCAGAAGTATTTTGATGGAAGTGAGTTTTTGATATAAAGTTCATATCCAAGCTGCTTTGCAGCCCCATGTGGAGGGTAAGATTCAGTATCAGGTAAAGGCAGGAATCCCTGCTCTGAATGAACACCCCAGCTGTGTGTTACTGTTGGGCCTGTTGCTAATGTTATTTCTGATGAGGCATGTTTACTTACTTTCACCATGACTGTCTGGAAATCCCATGGCAAGGAATGTCAGAACATTTGCCAAATCACTACTTCACCCATCAAGCTGATTGTTGCGTGTTATTCGGTCTGGTTTCCATTAAGCGTTTGCTCCATCACTGCCTTCACTCTTTTGGGGTATATTGATTACTTGTGGTGGGTTTTATAACAAACAGCCCTTTTTGAGGGATTACTCCCCCCTTTTCCCCCTGAGCCTGTGGCATGTTAGTAAATACAGAACTAATCTTTTCTACTTCAGACACAGTCTGTCTAAGGCAGTTCATCCAAAAGAAGCAAAAGCAAACTACTTCCAGTGGTTGATTACTATATTATAATGTCTTTTGCAAAGCAAACAAAAAAGAAACAGCCTACCTATAAAATGGAAGGAATGTAAGAAAACTGAAAGGGGCTTAATTTCTTCTCCTGACAGGTACCTTATTTTTCTATATATCAAAACTTCTTCAAGATTCAGAAGTCCTGCAAGCAGAGGGAGGCAAGTGCTGCTTGAGAGCCAACTGGCTGTGTGAAGGGAAAGTCTGGCAGCCTAGGGTCTGGCTGGCTGGGGGTGCACACAGCCGAGCCCCCTCGCGCCAGCACAACTGGGGGGCTGAAATCTCTCCAGGGGTTCTTCCAGAGCACAAGAGGTGATTTGACTGATAAAGACAGGCCTGAAAGGCTGTCTCAGATCTGCTGTCTGCAGTCCCTGTGAAACTCTGCAATGGACAGAGGGGGCCTTTCACAGCCTTGGTTTGGAAGTCTGGCATCCTCCCCAGCCTCTGATTTAACAATTTCATCTTATGTCCAACCTTAGATGAATGGCAAAAGCATAAGGGATCAGAGAGAGTAGGCTGATGCTTTGCAAGAGAGAGGCAACACTCTTGGAACCCTCTCGATGCTATATTATTGCTGTTATTTATTTGCATAGTTCCACATTGATCCTGCTGGTTTCACCTATTGGTAAAGTATGAGCTGAATTAATAGAGGGGTGAAACTCTGCTGGAGAGTACATGCTCCAATAACTAGTTTTAAAAATGGATTACTTGTTTTATTTCTACTGTGCATGTATTGCATTTATACCTAAATTGGCTTTTTGTTGTGCTTCAAGAATTCCTGAGTGTCTTGTAGGTAACTTGAGAAGGAAACAAGTTGGCATTCTGGTCTATAAATCCTTTAAAATGGAGGAAGACACCTTAAAAAATCATCTTTTAATGTATATTTGTGCTTAATTTTACTTTTGAAATTTGTATTGGTCCCCTGGAAAATGTGTGAGGACTGACAGTTGCAACACCAAAATTCTACTTCAGTAGTAATTATGTGTTTTCTGAAGGTGCTACCTTGTAAGAGGTAAAATGTGCTTTTTGCAGAAAGACATTTATATGCTAAAATTTATGTGGAAATTACTGTCAGTGAGGCAAGAAGAGAAAGTGAAAGAAGGACAGGTGCTGTCACCTGTTAATTTGCACCAGTCTTTTGTAGGCTTGTTCTATTAAATGCTTTTCTCTGAGGTAATGCATTTAGGGGTGGGATGATAGGAAGAGGCACAGCAGGCTGAGTCTGGAGATGTTTTCACCTCTTGAGCCAAAAGTGGTGATAAGAATCAGCAGTGGTACTGAGAATAATGGATCTGGAACTTTGAGATGAACCAAAGAAATATGAAACCTGAAATTAGGCTGTGATGAAGAGCTTTTTGGAGTTTTCTAAGTCAGCTCAACAACTCTTCATTAATGCAGTCGACATATGTTTATTTCAATACTGTGATCTGTAACAGCTAACTCCAAATGGAAGCAAGAAACTCAGCTGGACACAGCTTGGCAAGCTGCTCTGGTGTCTGAGTTATATATGTTCTTCTGGCTACAAGGAAGAGGTTGCAACAACTTAAACTGAAAATACTCAAAGCCCTAATGAAACGTTTCATATTTGAAATGTGGAGGAAGGTTATGCTCTGGGCATGTTCCAGAAAATGAGAGGGTGCAGCTGACATCACCTTAGCTGGATTTGAGCCTTTGTTGACTGAAAAAAGGCCTGAGAAAAAAGTAAATCTCTTTAACAGCAAATTCTGTTGCTTAGGCCACCTACAGGGGCTCCTTTGCTGTGGTGTCTCATTCCCTGGCATCCATGTCATGAAAGCAGCTGAGACCTGTCAAGAAATACAGTGCTAGGAGATGTAAAGAAAACAGAGGAGTTCAGCTCTCACCTGCCCGGGCCTCTTCCTTGGCATCCCCTCTCAAGGCCATTGCCTCTCTCTGTTCCAGTCTCACAGACCCCTGCCCTGTGCATGTGGACTACCAAAACAAAAAAGGAACCAAAACCAAAACAAAACCAATCAACCCTGGAGAAATGGCTTTTAAATTCTTTGTTTTAGGTGGCTAAGCAAGTGATCACCAGTTTAAATTTACTGTATGGGTCCTTGTCTCTGCTGGGATGTTTGGGAGTCCGGTTGAAAACGAATTGACAGAAGTAGCATTGATGGTAAGAGATCCTGCAAGAACTAAAGCAAAACCTCAGGACATGCAAATACACATCCATTTCTTGGTATTCCTATACACTTACTTGCTGCTGCTTGTGAACAGCATGGTGCAGCTAAGAAATCTGATCTCATTCCTCAAGACCCGCTTGCCCCTTGCAGGGATGGGAAGGGATACAGTGCCATTGACTTGCTTCCTTCATTTACACTGCTATTCTATAGTATTTAATCTCATCATACAGCTAATTAAATATGCAAACACTTATTATATATTATAATAGCTATCAGTGGGAAAATTCAGCTGAAGATAAGTCTCTAAATTTTCTGCTGCAATTCTTGATGCATTGGCTCGCTGACACGTGGTTGAAACACAATCGTAAATCTCTTTGTGAGACATGTGGTGAGGAAGGAAACACACAGGAGTTTTTCATCACAGCAGTTACAAAGAAAAGGCTCAGACCTCCTCACTGCTGCCAATCCAACCCCACTGGTGTCTGAAGTAATTAACAAATTCCTGTTTTTGTACCAAGGCTGGAAAGTGATAAAAAGAAAGAATCAAGTGGCTTTTACCTTGATTCCTGTCACTGAGAAGTTCAAACACCCACAAAAGCCTTCAGATGTTTTCACTTAAGTCAAACATTGCAAAGTTTGCGGTTCCCACCCCCCACATTTTGATCTGATGATATAAGCAAACTGTTTGCATCTTTACCTTAGAAGTAGGCATATAGCTAACATGCCAGCTTTGAAATACATTTAGGAACTGCTAAAAATCTGTCCAGGTCCAAAAACTGCTGTTGTTTTCAGGAAATCTGCACTAAAATATTTTCTTACATTTTTTGTATTGTAAAATGCAGACAGAAAGGAGAAGGTGTATGGAGATATGTGGCTGGAAGGATAGATGGAGCCATGTCTTTCTCTTCCCTAATTCTTGTATGATTCTGAAATAAGTTAATACAGGACTGCTGAATGTGGTGGTCCTGTCCTCCTCCCACTCCACTTCTGGGGATTCCTGAGCATCAGCCCAGAGGCTCAGCTGGATCTGATGTGTCAGTTTGCAAAATAGCCAGAAACCAACCAAAATTGGGAGGGGGGGAAGTATTTTGTGCCTTTTGGAGAACTAAATTAAATCCCAAGAGCCAAGTGGGAGCCACAGATGGTGCAAGAAGCAGGCAGTGGTGCCAGTTGAGGGCTACCAGCCTCCAGACCTGCAGGGCTGTGGGTGAGATCCTGCTCTTGGGAACTAGGAGGGAACAAATCCCATGGGAATTGAAGCGCTTGGTGTCGAGCACTCAGCGGGTACTCAGCAAAAGGCAATTCCATCATGTAAAGGACACAGGCACAGAGCTGCAAACTGGAGGCAGCCATGACGCAGTGGATTATGTGAGCAGATCTGGAAGAGAAAGCCAGCATGTTTGGGCACTACAAGGGGAGGCTGTTCCCTGTGTGCAGTGTGGGGACACAGCACTATGAATGGAGGCATTAATAGGGAGCGCGGCTGCAGCACCGGCCCAGGAAAGCTGCTTGGTGCTTGCTTGTGTCCCTTCCATTCCATCAAAGCTCGTGCCCTTCGTTGAATAAAGGCATATGGGACCAATAAAGCAGATTTAAGGAGATGGAGTCCAGGTGGCAAAAGGGTATAATGGGAAGTGACTTATGGGAAAATATTGCATTCAAAACTCTGTTGGTTTAGGTGACCCTGTAAATCCAGGTCCTGCTTTTAGTCAATGGGACTACTCATGAGAGCTAAATTACTTATGTTGCAGGATTGAACTTACTGAAAGGAAGACTTTTCAACGAGATCCAAATAAATGTTCTAACTCATGCTTACAGTGTTCTTAGTTTTTAGCATGAGCCCAGTTGTGAACACAGACAACCAATTTGCTGTAATTTGTGTATTTAGTTGGCATGTGTTTACAGAGGGGAGATCTGGATTTATTTTAAAGAACTAGTTTGCCCCTCGTTTCAGTATCCTTCCCTTAATCCCTTTCCACAAAAGAAGCTCAAACAAAACCCCCATACCCTCCTTCCCCCCACTTAATGGAAAACTTGAAAGCAAACCCTGCACAGTGTACTTTTCATATGCACATAGGTACCTTGCAGAAATGAGAAACAGCAGAAGAGCTCTGCAATAACCATGACAGAGTGTGCAAGGACAAAAACAAGCCTTCAGTAGAATACAGCTTTGTTAGATCTTAATAGCAGAAAAAAGTCCTCTAGAAATAAATCCTCAACATGATTCTCATATGAAAGAGAATCTTTCCACGTTGAAACCAAATGTTCAAAAGCTCTGTGCTTTGTTGTATTAATGCCCATAATTCTTCTTAGAAAATATCCCTCACAGGCTGTTATAGCACTCAGTGTGGTACATCATAATAAAAACAACTTAGAAGGCAAAAACATTTGAACAAAAACAAAACTCTGAAAGCTTTAGTGAATAAAGACTTACAGGGGGGTCTGGAAAAAGGACACAAACGTTGTGGGAAATCAAAAACAGAAGATAAATTGTAAGCAGAAATATAAACTAAGCTTTGTGAACAAACAAATCTTTTCAGAATTCTCAAGTAGTTGTATGTAAAATTGATTTGTGCAGCCCAAAAACCTTCATTGCACAGTCATTCCTCTCTGCAGCATCCAAAGTTGAACAAGCCAGTTCCCTCTTGGGTTTTTTTCCAGAACTAAGTATGTTTCAGTGCAGGAGCAGCTGTCACTGTGATCAATGCCTGCTCAATCTAACACTTGTAAGGCCCTAATCCATGTTGCAGTTTGGTTTGTAGCTTCCTCTCACAATGGGTTTTCCATGGGCTTCACACAAAAAGCAAGGATGAGTTGTTCAATCACTTGGAATAGCTTTTACACCCCAACTGGAGATGTTAAGAAATTTTTATTTTTTACTTCTAAAAAATTTATCCAATTTCCCCAGCCCCAAAAAGATTGAGATGTTTATGTTCTCTGGAGATTCAACTTTCTTTTCAGGAAGATGAAAAGCCAAGCACTGTAGTAATGGTGGCCAACCCACTGATCTTGAATTACAAACACCGCATCAACAACCTAGGTCATGCCACAGCTTGGACCAACAGCTGCTTGCTGGCACAGTGGCTGGTGGGTAGTCAAAATTCCTCACTGTGCTCCAAAGGCTGGTCTTGCTGTATCACCTGCAAATCCATGTGTATTTCCAACCCCTGTTTTGTAGTGGGACTCCTTGGAAGTCATCAGTCCTTCCTCTGTAAGCCTTTTCTGGAGTTTCTTAACTTCTCTAGGGTATGTTGGCTGTATTTGTGGCTATATTTCTTGGCTACTGCCACTTATGGATTGGTGTTAGCATCTGAGAATGTGTAATTATCAGATTCTTTTTTATTTAACCTTCATAACCCTTATTCCTAGTGCAGTATCTCTTGTCAGGCCTTTACAGTCAAGTTTCAACATTGGATTTTCTATAGCAGGTAAGAGCAGCCTTGAAATTTATTGTGTTCCCTCTAGGGATTTTATTAACTTGATCCCTAGTTACCATTTGTGAGTTACTGTTTAATTTAAGAAAATTGAACATCTTGTTCAGGATGTAGAATTTGACTTCACTTGTACATATTGTACAAGACTAGCAACTTCAAAATTAGGTGGAGCTGTAGCTTTGTTAGATTAAAGAGTTGTTGTTTGGGATAGGGCATAAGGGATTGGCAAGGACTGAAGGTGTAGAGAGCAATGTTTTAGTGATAACGAAGGTAAGGAAGGAGCCATGGTGTCAGCCCTCAAGCCAAGGAGCAGGATCTTGGCTGATGCAGGTAATGTTCTATTCTTCCCTGTGGCTCTTTGCTGGCCTTATCCAGGACTTAGAGTACCCTGCACGATAGCGAAAGGGATAAAGCTACGAGCTCTCTCAGAGGGAAACAGCGGCCCATGCGGAGTTTTCATGTTTGTCAGGGAGAACTAAGCTTTAGTTTATGATCTTTATGATTGTTCATATATCCAAACTTTGTCTCCCCACACACATTTACCCCTGGCTACAGTTTACCCCTGGACATTTCTCTTCCATCCCAAACTCCCCATGGCAGACACCCTCACAGAGGTGGATCCTGCTGATGCAGTTTTGTAGAGATGTGCTATTTTATAAGTGCTTGTAGCCTGGTATACTGTGGTTAACAGAGTTCAGGAAAGGAGGATTAATATTTTGACATATGATTTTTAGAAGCTCTGGGTCTGATGACTTTTTGGAGTGAAGATATGTTTTTGCATAAACTGAGGATAAAGGATACCATAACATCCTCACTGGTGGGCAAAGCCTAGTGGAAATAAAAATTATTTAATGGCAGGAAAAATGCTCTTTAACAGAAATGGTAAACCTGTGGAGTTTGAACCAAGCTGCTCTGTGTCTGTAACACTGTAAATGAAGTCAGAGATACAAGACCGCATAATCCATTCAGATTGCAGACGGAGTAACTCCAGCCATGCCTAGAAGGTAGCTGGACGAAGTATGTTTTTTCCATTACCTCAGCTCATGCAATTATGCTTGTACAGAATTACATATTTCTGCACAGTTCTGGCCACAGAAGCTGTTTCTTCATGCTCAGACCTGTTTGCTGGAGGTGAAACTGAGCTGGATCATTGGAGCTGCAGAGAAACTCCTAATGAAACGAAACCGCATGAGGTTGTACTTTGCAGGGGGTGGATGGCTGGATTAGGCAGTACGCTAAGTAGTCCCCCAGGATATTTTTCAACTGCAGTGCAAACTCAGTGATCAAATATGGAACAGATTAACTGGAGGAGGAGTTGTATATTTCTTGTAAGTCACAATCTTCTTTTATTCATGACTATCTGCAGTGCAATTTTTTTGAAGCGCTGTTTTTTGGGTTGATTTTAGTGCTGTAATACCCATGGCATATTAAACTGCCAGTATAATTTTCTGATGAATTTATTTGCATCAATACTGTTTAAAATGAGTACAGAAAGTGCAGGGATTAAAAGGAGTTATGTTTAAAAGGTTTTTATTTCTAGCAGTCTGGGATATCTGTAAACACAGCTTTTAAATATAGGATCTAAATGTTAGCTCCAGAAATCCATATATAGGTGCTCAATGTTTGGCCTGATTTAATTATATAGCTACTCCCTCTGATTGCAAGAGATCAAGAGATGTTCAGATTTCTGATTCTGATGAAGAGAACAGCTGCTTTAAAGCTGAGCCTGTACAATATTTTCTCCTATGTGTTCTAAATATTGAAAAAGAAATAATATTTTTTATCATTTTTATTAACGTTAGCTACGCATGAAAGCGTGAGCCTATGCCCCTTGCAGTGAGTATTCTCCTCAGTACATTTGTTGAAAAGTCAAACTCCTGAGTACTAATTTCTGAACCTAGTGTACCTGGAAACCTACATTTTTTGTTTTCATTAGTTTGGATGTTTTGCATGATCAAAATAGGACCTTGGTGTCTGAAATTTCCTACGTGCAGCTAAACCTATGCGTGTACAGCCCTGCGCTGATCTGAGCAACTTGTGCCTTGCTGCAGCCTAAAGCCAAGTCCAGAAAGCAGATCCAGCATATCTGATCACAGCTGGCTGAGGGTATGCTGCAGGGAGAGGCTGTTTGATATTTGCACAAGGGCATGTAGTGATAGGGCAAGGAGGAATGGCTTTAAAGTGAAAGAGAGCATGTGCAGACTGGATATTAGGAAGGAATTTCTCACTAGATGAGTTTTAATGTCCCTTTCGACCTAAACCATTCTATAATTCTGTGAAAATGCAGTGATGGCCGCAGCTTGTAGAAGAGTGGCAGTGATACTGTACAGATTGCCTTTTAGGGATCTTAAATAACTCTTTATGCATACACATTTAAAAATTATGTGGTTTCGGGTAGAATTCCCTTTCCAAAGCCCTTCAGGACTTCCACTGGCTTCCACTTCCATCATTGTGTGCTCCCCTGCCCCAGGCCACTGCCCCTGCTTGAACTGTGTAGTTAATTCTGACCAAGCACCACCTAAAGCAATACCCGCTGCTCCACATGACATCTAGGGACAGCAGCATCTGTTTTGCTAAATAGCCTGAACGTGTTTATACAGAGTGAGTGTTGCCTAAGATTTATTTTAAGTGAGTATGACTGAAAAGAAGTCAGTAGCTGTATGACCAAGAATGCTGTGGTGTTAAACTGATGTAAAGATCGACCAAAATATTTTTAGATTGCAATGAATATATTGGGAAACGCTAAATCTTGCCAGTTCCTGCAAACCATGCTGAAGTGAGAATAAGTAGGGAAGCTTGTTCTTATCTCCAAATACAGGTATATATTAACTCTGTAAATGTGGAGAAATCATTTAGTTTATAATGTAGACTTGTCTTTATTCAGCAGAGCACTTGTAACAATAAATTTAAGCCCCTCTGCTGTAGTACAGATTCTTTTTCATGGGGCAAAAATAATTAAAAGTCATAAGCTAAAATCAAAGAAAAAGAAGGATAATTATATTAAAGTGAGATAGGGCTTAAAAGTTGTAATGGCATGGCAGGCTGCACATTTGCTTCTAAGGCAAGTTGGGATGCAGCTTTTTTTACATGAAATTCAAATAAGTATTAGGGAGCACAGTGTTGGGAACAGCCTGCTATGAGGTGGAGATTTGTGCATTTGCTAGTTTGTTTCTTCTTCTCCAGTACTTTTTTTTCGCCTTTTGCTCAGATATTTTGCCTCTAGATATTGCAGAATATATATATATATATTAATTTTCTTGCATTCAGTACTTGTACCACTCTAACTGGATTTGTATCTGAAATTCTTTGAAATTTTAGTATTTCTCAAACACTTGAAATCTGTCTGCTTCTGTGGTCTCTGTGTATTATCACATGCTCTGTGCTGTCTTTCCAACAGCTGCCCTGTTTCATTTATGATACAGGACCTGCTACCTATGAAGTAGCTCCTCAAAGCTTTGCTTTAATTCTCCTTTTCAGTATTGCCTCTCTTGAAAGACTGATGTTGAAGGAAGTGTCTGTAGGGAACAGGGAGTATGCTTGAGGAGATTTCACAGTGGGGTTTGGGGCTTTTTTGGGGGTTGGGGTGGGATTTATTTCAGGACAAGAAATTTGCTTTCCCAGCGTGCTCAACACCACACTTTTTATGGGAGACATGCAGGCTGTGTGTGCAGCTGTGCTGAGGGAGTGGTGTGTGACAGAGCCATGACCACACTCCTGGATCTAGTTGGGACTGTGAGCACCTTTTAAAACCCCTTTCTTTGAAATAAACCTGCAGTGTGATCGATGGTCATTAAGGGGCTCAAAGACACCCAGAGAAGATGATCTTCAGAGAGCTCAGCCATTAAGTGTGTGCAAGTTGCACACAGTGCTCAGCATACACAACGATCTCTTGAAGATTTAGAACTTGACAAAATTTGTATGGAATTTGCTAGGGATGAATGAATGTATTCATTTGACAAAGGCCATTCTTCCCTGGTCCCCAAAATCTAGTCTGTTGCTCCAGGACATGTAAGCCTGAGATCTGTTTATGGAAAGGATAGAAAATTTTGGTTAATGTTATTATAAAAAAGAATACATTCTTTGTTTTAATCTCAAAAATGTTCGGTGTATTTTGCTGTAAACTAAAAATAGATTTAAAACCCCCAACTCTTTTCAGCACAAAAATGTCAGTGCAAATGTAAGTTTGTCAGAGCAATAAAAAGCAAAAATCAAAGTCTTAAAAAGGAAAATTTGGCTAACCTGAGAGTCACACTGCTATTAACTTCCCCTGTAACCTAATAAAGAATCACTCTGAGGGCCCGTCATTTCACCTGCAGCATTCACTGCCATATCCCAAGGTAAAGGTGATAAATTCTGTCTTCCTCCCTCCACCTCCAGCCCAGCTAGAGCAATATTTGGATTTCATGCATGCTGTGTATTGACAGCCACTATTTTATATCCATTCAAGTACAAAGCCTTCAAAACACTTAAAAATCACAGTTAAAATAAATTAATTTATAATAAATTTATTTCTAATAAATATATCACTCCAATCCATTAACAACCCAAAGGCCCTGCTCTTGTTATCTGGATGCATAAATTTAAAATTATATGCACTCTAGCTAAGGTGGCCTGAGCTCGGAAGTGTCTGGAAGTGTCGACCAGTGGAGGCTGGCTCAAGGCATGGGATTGGAAATTGGGGTACTCTGGTTTTGTAATTAAATTCCTAAAAGCAAAAAAAGCACTCCAGATAGCAGATCCTGGTGAAGGACTTAGCAAAGTAAAGAAAATAATCTTATCCATTACTGAACAGCTCTATTAAATGATGAGAAAGAACTCAGCACCACCTTGTGATCTGCACATGACATCTCCTGAGGCATCTGTGGCAAAAAATAAGGCTCAAAAAGGGCAGATTAAGCAAGCAGCCATTTGAAAGCAGAGCTTCAGGACAGGGACACTTTCCATGGAGCCGTTTCAGGCAAAGGTCACATGTATGCATATAAAACCATTCCTGAAAGCAGTGCCTTTGTCCCCCAGCTATCTCCCAATGGAGCCATTGTCCTGCCGGGCAGCTGGTACTCTGACTTCAGGCACGCTGCACCGGGGGCTGGGGCCCAGGGCGGCCAGGCAGCCCCCAGAGCCAGCCCAGGGCCGAGCAGCCCAGGACCTCCCCGGACATTGCCGGCCAAGCGCATCTGCTGGAGCGCAGCCAGTGCCAGGGCCAAGCAGTGTCCACGTTGAGCTTCAGACATGGAGAAAAAAGACCCGCTGGTACGGTAGGATCACCTGCCCTCCCCTTCTGTGTTTTCCTGGCTTGCCAAAGTAGCCTTAGATAAGTATCATTACAAGCAAAGTCAGGTAATGGAGTAGCATGAATGTGTTTTTGAAAATGCAACTTGGATTGGGATTTGGCAATTAGGAAGTCCTTACAAAATGCATTGAGGTGATGTTGGAAGTCCCCTGATTCATAAATAAAAGAGAAAATATTATTTAATGCACAGAGAAGAAAATGCATATTAGAAACCATAGTAGTTCTTGTATAGCTTGTTTTGCCTCCTGAAGAGATCTCCTCTCTTAAACTTTTTAATACAAACTGCTTTTCGTGTATATTCTTACCTTATGGCAATATCAAAATTGGCATCCAGCACAGACATGAGCTAAGTATCTTGTGTTTTGTTTATATTTACCTCCTACAGTATCAATATTATGCAAGTACATAAATATGAGTTTAGAACTCCTACATCACTTGGCTTTTGATTTATATTAAAATTTCCAGTGTCTGGAGCTTCACTGGTAAAATCCTGGGCTTAAAGGCAATCTATCTCCATAAGGTTCCTGTTACAGGTACCTCTCCCTAAACCTTTTTCTCCAGGGGAAATACATGTATTTCTTTAATCAGGATAGTAACACCTCAAGGATCTGTATTTTTTTCCATAACTCCCTATGTAAGGTACTGATTAGAGAGGCAAGTTGATAACGAGTAATGAAACACGGCATGCCTCATAGTTCCCCTCCTCATAATGCTTTTATTATTCTGGTTTGAAGTATTAATCTTGGGTC
This sequence comes from Pomatostomus ruficeps, assembly GCA_013400735.1. Lineage (NCBI taxonomy): Eukaryota > Metazoa > Chordata > Aves > Passeriformes > Timaliidae > Pomatostomus > Pomatostomus ruficeps. The sequence continues at coordinate 42,839 of VYZT01038401.1, read as the reverse complement.
CTTTTTCAAAGTTTCTTTTGCTTCTGATTTGCTTAGATTTTGATTGTGATTTCCTTCTAATTTCTGCTGATCTATGCAAGCTTCCTGTCAGCATGTGTCAGTGCTGTGCAGGCTGTTCCTTATTGCCTCCACTTCTGTGATGGAAATTCTGAGCTCTGCAAGTAGAATTGGGACGCTGACTTGTCTGATTTAAAAAAAAAAGGGGAAATAGGGCACTTTAGGGGTGTCGAGGTTCTGCCTAAAGTTTACATGAGTGCTCCAGCCTTCCCACTGGATGTGTGGCGGGGTGTTGGGGAGGTGAGCTGGGGGCTGGCAGAGAGCACTGGATGTGCCTAGTGGGTAGGGAGAGATAGTGGAGGGTTACCTGTACCTATAAGAAAGCAAAGGTGACTGCTCCTAACACTTGCTGCCCACAGGGGTCCTGCTGGACTGTTCAGGGACAGATACAGACATTGTTAGGTTAAGAGCTTCTCATGAAGTGCAAGGCTGTAGAAATACTTCTTCCTTGGAGGGTGGCCTGTTAAGAAAAGAAAATAATGCTCCATTTGTGTAATAGTATTTATTCTACAAAATCTTAGCTTATTTCAGAGGTTGTAATATGAAGGTTAAACTATGACTTTAATGTCACTGCAGCAGGGAGGTTTCCCATTATTCATCAAGGTTGTCAGCTGGGTTTGAATGCCAAACAGCTAAAGATATGTTAGCATATCCCTTGAAGGCTGGAGCTGTTCACAGCAGTGCCTGCATTGCAGCCTTTATCAAAGGATGCCAAATGAATCCTTTGCCATTAGCTGAACTGGAAGTGGAGGTAATGAATACTCGTGAGAGATGAATGAAGAGTGATTCATGAGACTGCTCCTGGCAGCGCTGGGGCTAGCACCAGCTTGTCCAAATTCCCGTGTGCTATTGGAGGTGCTCATTTATGGCACTTCCTCAGATGAGTGGACCACTTAAGGAAACACATCAAAACCTGCTATTGCAGATACACCAGTAACACAAATTGGTTTTCAGGTGCTTACATAGCTGACAGCATCCTTGACCTACGCCACACCTTGCTGGATGACGGGTTTTGAGCCTCCCAGCACAGCTCTCCCTATGCACCCACAGGAGCCCAGCTGGGATGCACCCTCCCTTGAGCTCATCACCGGGTGAGATGACAACTGTGTTTGTAGGGTGCCAGACTAAATGATCTCACAGGCTTTCTTTGTCTCAAAACCCATGAAACTCTGTGTGCTCCACATAGTTAAAGAGAACAGGATCACTGCCACTTTGGTACACAAAAAAGATACGAATATAGAAATAAATACATATGGGCTCTATAACTCTTGGAGAACTATTTCCCTGTTGTGTACAGTTGTTTAAATTCCATGAAAAAGATTCATGATAAATGGTCTATTGTCCTAGAAGGCTTCATTGTTCAAAATACTGAAGTGATGAATTGCTTAGAAGTTCTAGTTGATAGTGCCGCACATGAAATATTGGATGAAAAGAGATTAAAAATACAAGATAATAGCAGGTGTACTCAGCTCCTGTCCTCTTACCCTAAGCCAGAGAGAACATTTCTCCTGTTGCAGATAGATTATGTCCGTGGCTGGGAGATTGTGTCCTCAGATATGTACTCTTCTAATACAATTCCTACCCAGCCATTTTCTTTTCATTTCTTTGGGGGGCTTAATGCCCTCCTTCCATACTGTTTTTCTTGTGAAGTACCTCAGGAGTTAAATCCAAAAGCTTTCTCCTTTGTTTAACTAACTTCATCATTTCTTGTAGCGATTTCTCCTAGGAAGCTGTGTTGGGTTGGCCTTGTCTGGCTGACAGATGCCCACTCTCTCATTCCCCTTCCTCAACAGGGCAGAGGGAGAAAATAATACGGAAAAGCTCATGGATTGAGATGAAGACAGGGAGATCACTAACCCAATTAGTGTCATGGGCAAAACCAACTCAACTTGGTAAAGATGAATTCAATTTGTTGCCACTTAAAATAGATTTAGATAGTGGGGAGCAAATCAAAAAACTAAAACAGCACCATTTTCCCCCCTTTTCCAAGTTCTTCATTCCTGGTTCTTCCACCTCTCCCCACCATCCTAGGCAGCACTGTGAGGATGACCAGCCCAAAACAGCCCCTCTCTGCTGCTCCCTCCTGCTCACACATCTCCCTACCCTGCTGTGCAGCCTTTCCATGGTCATTCAGGACAAACCTGCTTCCCTCAAGTATTTTCTGGTGGTTGCAGGGGAATCTCTGCTCTGGTGCCCAGAGCACCTCCTCCCCTACTTCCTTGGTGACCTTGGTGTCTGCAGAGCTGTTTCTCTTCCTTTCCCCCTCACTCATCACTACCTGCACAACACTTTTTACCCTTTTTCATTTTGTTCTACCTGAGGCGCTGCCATCTTGGCCTCATGAGGGCCTCAGCCATGTCCTGTGGTGGGACTGGCTGTGTCCAGCCCATAGCAGCCCCAACCTCTCCAAATAAAGCACTAGTGCACATGTTTCTGGATTCTCACTCTCTGTTTTATGCTTCCATGTATTTTTTTGGCTAGTGAAACATTTTAACCTGAAAGCCTTCTAGTTTTGAAGACGTCTCTGGCTTTGCTGTCACTTACCTCTTTACCAGTTTTATCTTTTCTTTTTTTTTTTTAAAGACATTCTTGGAAACCCATCCTTGTCCATAACCTAATTTTTTCTTCCCATGTCATCTGATGTAGAAACCTGCAGAAACACCACTGGTGGGACATGGACAGAGTTGTTCCTGCCATTCTTCTGAAGCCCTCCCTCCTGCAGCACCTGCCTCCCATCCCCATCACTGAAATTTCACATTTTATTCCCTTCACAGATTTCTGTTCCCTGCTGCTTGCTGTTAATGGCATGTTCAGCTGAGGTCCTCTCATACCTGTGGTGGTCAAAGAACTTGGGATACATGGGTTGTCCTGGGTAATAATGCTTTGTTCATGCAGGCTTCTTGATCTATGCCAAATTTCAAGCTTCTGGCTCTATATTGGTACATGTGGCAGTGGAGGTGCCTGTCGGGACATGGCAGGATGAGCTGCTGAGGCTGCCAGGCTGCACATGCACTTAGCCAGCACTAGCCTGCTAGTTCCCAGACACATCCATACCCTTGTGTTTACACACAAACCATCCCCCCGGGTCATTCTTTTGCCAGAAGTGGACAATTTGCAACGGGAAAATGTGTTAACCTGAAGAAAGGATGATTGTACTACTCTGTTTGTGCAATAGCAAAAGCTGTCAGAGCCAGCAAAGGCAGGAATTCTCAAATGGGCTCCACAGGGAATCACTCTGGGTTTTACAGAGAGCCCTGTGCAAACCTGGGACAGGATTGGAACACTTGCCTCAGCTATTTTGCAAACAGCATAAAAAGCAGAGGGGAGGAATACAGCCCAGGGACACACCATGCCACATCCTGAATTTTCAATTACTTGACTCCAGCAACTGGGCTCCACAGAATTGTTCCAGACTGCCTTATTTAAGTGCTAGTCCCTGAGGCAGGAGATTTTGGTGCAGCAGGATGCACTAGCACTCATGACAAATAGCAGTAAAAAGGGCAGAGATGCTGAAGTGAATTCCAAGGTAGGAGTTACTAGGCATAGAACATTTGTGGATTTGAATCTATTGCTGTATATTTCACCCTGCTGAAAAATCTTTTAAGTCAGATTAACTGTATGTCCCTGGTGCTCCTGATGAATGCGACAGCTTGAAAACCTTTTCTGGCCAGTGACAGGAGAGTGGGGGAATGGGACAAGGGCTATTGGAGCTGGGACAGGATGGTGGTGAGGAACCCGTGTTGTGGCAGCAGCAAAGGGGGACCAGCCCTGCACCAAATTCAGTGTTGCGGCTACTAAAGGGGACATGGAAACTCTGATTGCAACTGCAAGGACTGTAGTAAATTGCTGCACCTCCAGCTGCACCAGCCCTTGGTTTGGTGTGGTCAGCATCAGCCTCAGGTGTGAGTGGAATGGTGGGAACTGGCACTCTTCTGTATCAGGATCAGTGAAGGATGTTCAATGCCATACTTAAAGATTTCATAGGCTGTATAAAGAGAAAATATGGCTTGGTTCAGCCATCTTTGGAGAAAGAAGAGTATGAGTTTGTGGCTGCAATCTGGTACCTGCAGCAAGTGAGACTGGAAGAGAGGTATGGCTTCCTCAGTCATTTTAGGCATTCCTCAAAGGTTCTTTGCACACCCAAAATTAATTTTGACTGGGACAATCATAAACATCCAGTGGATGCAAATATAGTCATTATGAGGGTAGGAGAAAATGTCCTGATGAAACAATATTTTGTAAATAAGTTGCCATGACCTGTAAATGCTTGTTTTTATTTCTTTCCATGCTGAGGCTGAACAGCTAAAATGGCAGTGAAGACAACAGGCAAACTCCAGAAAAGGTCACCCCTCCAGCTGGGACAGAGGGAATGCTGTGAGATTGGGTGAAATTCCCTTGGAGCTGATGACCCTTCATTCAGAAGAAATGTGAGAAGCCCTTAAGTGCCTTTTGGATATCCAGAACAATAGGATTCCTTTCTCTGCTCAGAGAAACGGCATTTCTTTGTACATTCCTTGCAAATGACAGGATTGTACCAAAGAATCTAAGTCCCGTCTTACAGAAAACAACCTGAAGCGTCCCAGTCTCAGTTGGCTGCCAAGTCCAAAAGCACTAACTCAGGTCATTTGTGCTTGACCACATAAATTCAATGCACCTAAAGACACTTTCCTTTTTTGACATTCCCTAACATAATGGACTTGTGCAGTAGAGTACGACTGAAAGCATTAGCAATAGGGCAGAGATCACAAGGATGTTTTCCTCCTTACAAACCCCACAACGGCAGGAACAAGATTTCCTTTTGGAATCTCCAAAGCTCTGTTCTCCTAATATATTTTGTCTCTTTTCAAAAAAGTCTAAGACTTCCACTGCCCTTCTACTGCTCTGCCAAGCCAGCCCAGCATTCCCCACAGATGGCAGGAGATAGCTGTGACAGTCATGGGATATTGGGTACCCTTCATCTACTGTGCTGTCCTGGCAGTTGCTGTTGGCAGTGTCAGGCCTGGTCTGTGTTGAACCTGCCACTTCTCCAAAAGCCTCTCTCCTGTGCCTTCTGTCCTGCAGTCCATCTGCCCTTATACAATGGGTTTGGAGGTTGGCTTATTTGTTTTATTCATAACGCAACAGTGTAGGAAGCAGCAAAAGCAGAAGTTTTCCTAGTGTTATTTTTCTTTTATAATTTGGTACCTTCCAAAACCATGCTGAATTATTTGCAGAATCAAGCAGATGATTCAGTAGGCTTAAACTCCCAACCAGCAGGGGTCTGAACATGAGGTTATAGTCCCATACCCATTTTCAAACCAGCTGTCATGGCTTCAGCTACCACAGAGGAAGTCTGCTTCTGCTCTGTCTTGGCACAAAGGGAACTCAGTTCGCCCAGGGGTAGAGGACTACGGGTCCTCCTCCTCTGATGGCTTCAGCTGTCACCTGAAGATATTGCTGCTCCTTGCCTCTTTCCTTCTTTGCCTAAAGAGTGTTGGGGTTTTTTTTTGCTTTAAAGGTAGTTTAATCATAATGTTCCTCCTCTCCCAAAAGGTTGAAATGCTGAGCTCGCACATGTGAGCAGGGACGGCAGGCACTGGAGGCCCTCCCTGCAGCTGGCAAAGGAGATGTCCCTGTTCTCTTCACCAGAGCAGTAGTTTACTCAAGTCTTTCTTACATGGGTTGGATCAGACATTGCCATCAAAGCTGTTTGGTTTCAGTGTCTTGGAGAAAGGGTTAGCCATGGACAGTGAAGAGACAATGAATGAAATAGTTGCAGGTGTTTTGCAGACTCTCTGTGGATGCCCAGGAATGTCTATGTCTGCCATGGAAATCTTCAACAAGTATAATTTCAAGCTGATTTCAGTCTTGTGTACTGTGAAAAGGACATTTGCTGGGGTGGGGAGCCGTCTCTGAACGCTGAGCAAAGCAGAGCTGGTTTTGGTCTACAGCAGTCAGCAATCATTAAACCAGTGAACTGTTTCTTTCTGAAAGTCTTGTTTTGCTAAATAAAAAAACAAAATAGGAGTTAAACAAAACTCAGTAAGATTATTTGCTTTAAAATAATGAAGTCTATTAATATTTAAGTGACCTGAGTTTCCCTGTAGTTTACTTGTTTAATTCATTATAAAAAATATGTTATTCCTTTCCAAAGTTTTATGCTGAGAAAGTGAAAAAAGTATTTGCCTAAACCCCCTGATAATCCTTATGCAAACCCATGCAGAGTTGCATATTTTTGATTGCTAGCATTTTTCTTCATTGTTTTTATATTGCATTCCTGCAGACTTTGAAATTTATTCAGTTACACATTATGATATGGGTTTAAAAAAATCATTCAGCAATGGATCACATTGTTTTGCTGTTGAAATATTGCTTATACTTTTCTCACCCATAGAAAACAAGGAGAACTGTTCCAACAGGATGTTTTTCCCTTTGTACTTACATTTGTCATCTTTGCACTCAGCTGAAATTAGAAAAAAAATGTGACCTTCAGCTGAACTTGTGGTGACATGTTTCAACTTAGGAAAATTTGTGATTCTTGGAAAGTGGCCCATCTGTCCGAAATGACCCAAAAAGCAAGATGCGATTGTTTTACGCTTTTGTGCTTTGCCATTACAACAGGCAGCAGCAGATGCACGTAAGGAAATGCAGGGTGTTCAGTGAATGCTGCGGTGACACCGCTCCCCGGGGAGCAGATGGAGTGGGGGGAGAGCAGAGCTTGTCCATGCCCCCTCCCCGCTCCCCTGCCCGCGGATGCTCCTTAGTTCCAGTGCCCGGCTTGGGGCTCGGAACAGCAGCAGTTTGCAGCTCGCTGTATCTCAGAGACACACTGCTGCCAGGGCTGAGGACCGGGGCAGGAACCTCATCCAACTATAAAACCTGTCAAAGGAAGGGAAGCTTTTAACCTGCTTTGATTTGCAGTGTATCCCTAGAAATGGTTGGGGTGAGAGGAAGCAAGTGATAGCAAGGACTGGCCGGTCTGCCAGGACTGGTGGTAGACACTTGGTACCTGGATTCTACTTGCTGGGTTTATTTCTGGTCTGAAGGAAAAGGGCAGAATAGCCAGTTATTTCAAAGGTAATGAAATACCTCACCCCTTTCAACAGCTGGGGATATCTTAAGCTATCAAACATAAATCATAAAGATGTCTTTCAACTATGAGATAAATCACTACACCCAAAAAAGGGCTGCAGATGGGACTAAGTTTGTTAACATGTTAGCTGTGTCCTCATCTTATGCATTTTTCTATGAACAAAAGCCTGGACAGTTCCTGTTGTATCCTCTGCCACATAAATGTTTATGGGGCCAGTGAATCAGATCAGGCAGTTTAGGCAGTGTTTAATAATTGTTATTTTTCTTTTTAAGAGGACATCTCTTCTTCATCAGCTGTCCTAATATCTTCAGGATTTCCTTCTCTATGTGCTGGATTGATTGCATTTAGTGGTGTAGTCCTGCAGTCCTTATGCAAATAAAATAGATCTGCTTGAGTCAGGCTCCTGCTCATGTGAAGTAGGTTCAAGCCCCAGAAAGCCCTCAGCTTTTTTTATTTTTTTTTTTTTTTGTCTTAACTGCAACACTGCCAAGGTCTGTTCTATGCTCATGCATTCATTTACCATGCCTAAAAAAAAAGCTTTTGTAGGTGCAAACACACATGACCATACCAGCGGTGAGTTCTTCAGCCTTAGATGCCTCTTATACATAGAACCAGGAGGAAAATGTGCCCACCTGAAGGCATGTCCCTCTTTGTTGTGTGGGTATCCTCTGTTTCCAGCCTGACCCCACTTTGATCTTTCTGCAGAAGTATTGATGCTGCAAAGCCTGTCCAAAGCCTCAGCTGAAGGCAAGTTGAGAACAATATTCCTAGTGACATATCTCTTTAAACTGAAATCAAATAGGATTTTGCTGTTTTGAAAATATCAGTGGAGTTTTTTTAGATTAACTAGGAGAAAGATATTAATTAAAATATTTCTTTTTTGATCCAAGTGCTGAAAACATGAAAAAAGTATTTCAAACAAACAGAAACTCTTGTTTGCAAAGAAAACAAAGTAAACAAAACAGTATTAATTATATCCACATTTTACTTGTAGGGGAGAGACTAGCACTTGGAAATTTTTTAATCATATTCAAGCCTTGACCTTGAAAATGTGCCAAAATAGAGTTTGAGCTGAGGGTAAATGTAATCAAGTCAGAGAGATATGTTACAGGGTTATTGTAGAAGTCCCCACAAGAAGTTTTATGTACCCAGGAGATTCAAAGCTAATATTTTACTGAGAAAGGTTTGAACGTGATAAAGAATGTATATACAAGTTACAAAAGAAACTATAAATATGATTTGAAGTCTAAAAACCTACTTTTTACATCTTTAAGTAGCTTTCCCATCTTTGGGGGGTTTTTTTGGTTTTTTTGGCTGTTGTTTGCTTGTTAGTTTTTGTTTTGCTTGGGTTTTTTCTCATTTAGCTTTAACTCATTATTTTAAAGGGGCTATGGGTTTTCTGGGATGTAATAGGTTGTATCACTTGTAAAGTTAAAATAAATTAACAGTGATTCTGTGTGGCACATACAAGGTGCCATGCAAGGCCCTTGAAACCTCCAGACCGCTGTCTGGGGGGATAGGTGGGTGGATTTCACACCCTTGAAATCTACAGCTCTTTGAAAAAGACCTATGGAAAGCTGTTAATGGGCACCTGTGACACCCATATCAACCAGTGGAAAACAAGGATGAGGACCTGAATACACAGCCATGGGCTGTGCTAAAAACACATATGGGCTCTGTGGCTCCGTGTTTCACTCCCTCATATCCTCCCTGAAGATGCGATTTTTCATCACAGAACAGTTTTTATTCTGCAGTTGCTAGAATTTTTATATAAGACTATATTAAGAAATATAATTCTCAGTGCATTTTAGTGAAGTATTTGTAATGCCATCCAGAAACTAAATTCGGTATATGTTAGTTCCTTTGAAGACGAGGAAGACATGGATGCAGGATCGGTGTTAATGGTGCTGCTGTCATGTGTGTGGTTCACAGTGAGAGGTGTAATACCCTGTGTTGGAGTGGGTGGAGTATTAGCTGTGGTACTGCTGGGAGAGACAAGCATTCAGGCACCCAAAGTTTTCTTCAGGTCACTGAAAACTCCTCTCCTTGTTCCAGCTGACCTAGCTGTCCTGCTAGAAGACATAACCTCACTTATAAACCTTGCTCTGCTTGTGTACCACCACAAATGGTGATTGTGCGTGGAGGGTGCACTTGAGCCAGGACCCCTCCACAGACATCATAGGCAGCTTCAGGAGCTGCAGTTCTGTCACCAAATCTACAGTCCTCATTGAACCACTGAAGCTGTTGTATCTGATGTGGGGTGTGAGAAAATGTCTGCTGCATTATGTCCTTTTCCTCATCAGGCTGCTCACCTGGGTTTCAGTCATTATCCCAGTGAGTATGGAAGTGTTTTACATAAGTAAAGCAGAGACGGGGACTTGGGTCCTCCCCTGGCCAGTGGTTCCTCTTCTGTCTCTGGGTGGGCAGAACTCCATTTCAGATAGGTATGATCCCAGTACCCTGGGTTTTGAGCAGGACATATATATGAGTGTGAGGCGAGGAGGGGTGCAACATGCTTTGCTGGTTGACGTGCTTTGCTGGTTGTACTCAGTGAGTTTTGGGCTGTATCTGGGTGCTCTACCCTCAGCCCTGTGAACCCTGCAGGCATTATATATGATGCTCAGAAATTCTGATGGGCCTATACATGCCTAAGGCACTTGGTGCTTCAGGGGCTGGGCTGCTGCAAACTGCAATTTTGAAGACTTTAATTTGTCCATGATTGTCCTTGAGGGCCTGGCACTGCTTTATGGATCTTTCTGGCCAAGAAAGTCATCCTCAGCATAGTTCTCCAGTGCACCAGGCACTATGATTTGCATACCATTCCCCTCGGGGCAGTGATGAGCAGACAGATAATTGGAGACTGGTGGTGTTTTGAGAAACTGCGGTGAGGAGGGTGTGCTTTCCTGTGAGCACAGACTGGTTTGTGGGTCTTCCCAGGCTCACGGGGTAGCAGAGGGCACAGTGGTGCAGCTCCTCAGCAGTCAGTCCTGTGCCTTGTGCCTCCTTGACAAAATGCATATTTTATGTGAACAAAAGACACTTGCAGAAGTTTGTGCAGCTCTCAAACATGAATGGATAGTATGAACCTTGCCCATGCTGAGAGCTCCTTTTCCTCTCTGCCCTGCCTCTAATTTTTGTTTCCAAACCAGCTGCCAGCTGTTTGAAATCCATTGCTTGCTGAAGTATTTTACCTTCATCAGGTAAAAAGAGGACTTTTCAGTGACCCAATTTTGGGGTCTTCAGTGATGCTCCTACAAATTGAGCAGATACAGATCCATCATCCTGCAGCAACTCTTGTATATTTTTTCTGCATACCCAGGGTGCAGTCAGTGTTCTGCATTTCTGTATCTGGCTGTACCTTAGCTCCTGCGCTGATCTCTGCTGAAGGACCACTTATCACAGAGCTCTGTGACCCTTTGGAGCAGTCTTTCACCTTTCTGTCTTTCATGCTACTGTCAACCCTCCTGGAGACTTTCACCCTGGTCCCCCAGTCACCTGATGCATCCAGCATCCAGTGCAAAGTGGACAGGAGTAGCCAAAGAGGCTCATTTTGTTAAAGTCCACTCCATCCCCAACCTCTGACTCAGCCAGTATACTTGATTTCTCTGCATTCCTTTTCTCATTAGAAAAACTGCTCAAAAAAATGAGCTTTATATAAGACTGTAAGTACTGTCTTGCTTGTATTAAGTCTATGAAATAGCATTTGATACAATTTCCCATAGCATTCTTCTGGAGAAATTGGCTGTTCATGAGTTGGATGGGTGCCCTCTTCACTGGATAGAAAACTGGCTGGATGGCTGGGCCCAGAGAGTGGTGATAGAGTTAAATCCAACTGGTATCCAGTCTCCAGGGCTCAGTACTGGGGTCAGTCTGTTTAATATCTTTAATGACGATCTGGACAAGGGGATTGAGGGCACCCTCAGTCAGTTTGCTGCCCAGCAGAAAATGACCTGGGAGTGCTGGTCAACAGTGGCGGAACATGAGCCAGCATGTGCCCAGGTGGCCAAGGTGGCCAGTGGCATCCTGGCCTATGGCACTCCCCAGGCAGGCCTGCCAGGCCGAGGGCCTGAAGGAGAGCCACACAAGAACACACACAGACGCAGCAGGAGAGAGAGCAGGAAGAGAGAGGGCAGAGCCCTCCGACTTTATTTATATGTTTTCACACATCACCGTGGATTGGAGGTAGAAATCACCACCTCCTATAATCCACTTGGTCAAAGTATTTGTCAATCATATTTCTCCATCCGGTATACCGGAATTCGTAAACACAGATACAATTTAGGAAAACATAGATAATAGAGAGAAAACAAGTCATGGCCATGAGAGAAAGTCTAACAAGAAAACACTGAACACTGCAAAGTCAGGGCAACACTGGCCTGTATCAGAAACAGTGTGGCCAGCAGGGCAGTGATCTGGCACTGGTGAGGCTGCACCTTGAATCCTGGGTTCAGTCCTGGGCCCCTCACTTCAAGAAGTAGGTTGAGGGGCTGGAGCATGTCCAGAGGAGGGCAATGGAGCTGGAGAAGTGTCTGGAGCACAAGTCAGATGAGGAGCAGCTGAGGGAGCTGGGGGTGTTTAGCCTGGAGAAAAGGAGGCTCAGGGGAGACCTTATCACTCTCTACAGCTCCCTGAAAGGAGGCTGTAGCCAGGTGGCATTTGTTCTCTTCTTCCAAGTGACACATAACAGGGTGAGACAAAATGGCATCAGGTTGTACCAGGGGAGGTTTAGATTGGATTTTAGGAAAAATTTCTTCACAGAAAGTAGTGTCAAATTGCCCAGGGAAGCTGGTGGAGCCACTATTCCTGGAGGTATTTAAAAGACCTTTAGGTATGGCACTTAGGGACATAGTTTAGTGGCGACGTGGCTTTGGACTCAGTAATCTTAATGGTTTTTTGCAGCCTAAACGATAATGTAATTCTGTGACTCTGAATATGTATAACTGGAAATATTATAGCATGAACATCTCATGTAAGGCGCCATCTGGTGCCTTGCTCTAAATATTGCATCCCGTGTTAAATAATCAGTGTAATCATAAAAGCTGGAAAAGCCAAAGGCCAATTTTTATGCACAAAAACTGAGGAAGAGGAATTTCATATTCTCATGATCTTGTTAAAGTTCCTTTTTAATGTGTCTCATTTAAGCCTTAAAACTTCCACTGAATCACTGAATTCTTGGGCCAGGAATACATTATTTCAGCTTTAGTCCTTTCTTTTCTGATTAGTAAAATGGCAATTAGTTGCTGAAAAAATTAGTTGCCACTGATCCCAGCAGTGAAATTTTTCCTGAACAAAATCATTAGACCTTGTTTATGCTAATAAGTTCCTTTTGAATCTGTGGGATCGCTTCAGGCACAATCCTTGTGACAAAAAGAACATTGTGCATCTGACTGTGTTCAGTTCAGAGCTACTGGAAAATGTGTCTTACATAACACAGATGAAAAAGATTAGCAGTTTCAGACTCATCATCTATAGTTCTAAAGGATGTTACAAAGAAGGTTAATTAATACACTTGTAACATAGACTAGGAAACATAAAATAAGCTCTTCCATGTACGTAGAATTATGAGGTTTACAAGATCCAGAGAGGTTACATGAATGGAAAAATGAAATACATATGTTTAAATCAGTAGAAGTCATTCATAAAGCTGTATTTTTTTGTTTTGTTAGTTGAGGTTTTTTTCTGAATGACCATTTTTAACATACGTAACTTTCTTTCAAAACAACTGAGGACCTGTGTGTTAGGAAGATACACAGGAACAAAAAAGGCTCTGAAATTGAGAGCATCTCAGAGTCTTCATGTATTGGTTTGGGCACTCAAAATTGGCCACCTAGTTTGAAAATTCGGTTGTGTTTTGCCTGAGTCCCTCAGTGATTCAAAGGTCCTAGCCTGGGGCTTCTGATTGCCATATTTTGCCTCTGAAATCATGAACTTCATTAGTTAAGATACATAAGCAACACCACTGAGCAATTTTTTGTGACACTTTAGGTTTTCCTTCTGCTGCGGTCACATGCTGCTGTACTTACCTAGTGCTTGGCGATGTTGTTTAACCACAGGATATACCAGAGGCTAAGGGTGAAGGATTTTATAGGAACAGCTAGTAAAACTTTTGATGATTACTTTTCTCTAGACCTCTGTGCACAGCTTTCCCAGCTAGTGATAACGTGAACATTAGAAGATGGGTCTAAAATTCATAGTCTCAGTTTGTGCAAGGAAGAGGAATACAATGTCCTGGTGTAGGAATTTTCAAGCTAATTACATTGCCTTAAGCCATGCAATGCAAAGTTGCAGCTGCACAATGGAGCCACTTTCGGTTAAGAAACTGCATAAAAAAGGATCAGGTCCTAGCAAAGGCTGGCAGGCTGAGATTCGGGCAGCAAAGAGAAGGGTTTTTTAGACTGTCCTGTAAAGCTACACGGTGGGGAAGGGGTGTTATTTCAGCAGGTAAAAGTTACATCTAAACAAAGTTTAAAATTGTATGTGTTTAATACTGCAAGATATTTTAAAGAAAACTGTACTGTGTCTCTTAATGCCAGTATAGAATATGGGACAGGTCCCAAGGGAAGCTCAGTCCATCCGAGGGCTTACAAACCTTGACTCTGTCCCTTTAAATGTAGTTGTTAGTAAACACTTTCATGAAAGACGCTTTCATCAGAGAAAAAAAAGTGGCAAACTACAGTGGTAAATAATTTGCCTTGGCATATAATATTTAAGCCACTGATTTGAACTGTCATTCTGTTCAGCATTATCATTTGCTTTGTAAATAAAAGTGCTTCTCCAAACAGCCAAGCTTTCTGTTGTTGATGAAAATGGGGAAATGTGGGGCAGAGGGAACGTGTCACTTCTCTTCCTTTCTGGAAGTCTGGGGTTTCCAGCTATTCAGATGAAACTGCTTGTGTTTCCACCGATACGAGCCTTGCCCTGCCACAGCAACAAGGGAGGACTGCGTTGAAAAATACCCCCCTGCCCCCAGCGCTGAAGGTGTGTCCAGTTTTGAGAGGGCTCTGCTTTACAGCGGGGTTACTAACGTGGGGAGCAGCGGCGGAGAAGGAGCCGGGTGCTCCCCAGCCCCGCCCGGCCGAGCGAGGGCAGCGCCCCGGCCGAGCCCCGGGCACACCTGACTCCAGCCGGGTCACTGCATTCCGCAGCCCCCAGCGAGCTTCCCCCCGCTTCTTCTCTGCGCCAGATGGAGACGCATTTGGTTTCTCTTTTAAGCATGTTACTTTTGTGAGGAGAATAAAACGAGCAGGAACAGCTATTGGCCGCAGCGGCACAGGCGAGCCCGGCTCTGCCAGAGGAAACCACATAAAAGCATGCGGGTGTGCGTTTGGGGGGAGGGCGTAGCGAGGGATGATGCCTGGAGCTTCTTGCACTCGGAGCTGCGATTTGTGAGTGAAACATGATGAAATCACCCCCTGGACAAATCACACGAGCCTGTCAACCTCACCAGGTGGGATTACTCGTAGCTAATAGCCCGAACTCCCCGAGCAAACAGAGCTCTACGCTCACTATAAAAAAAGGCGACGGTGCGGCGCAGGCTTTTCAAGAATTCCCTGGTATGGCTAAGCAGGGCTGCGTCCACTCGCACCAGGTAGGGGAGGAGAGGAGCGTGTTTGCTTTTAGAGGAGGAGTAGCCCGTCTCTCCTGAATAAGTTCCTACAAAAAGGAGCGTTTCAGCTTCAGAAAGAGATGTTTTATTCATAAACCCCTTCTGGTTTGTGTTACTCTCCAGCGGTGACGCTGTCAGCTGCTGCTCCGGTGATGGGAACTGCAGTGCTGGGGTGCTCTAATGTACTGAGGACCATCTCTGCCCTTTCTGCGTAATGCTCTTAGTGCAAAAGTCTTGCTTCTCGCACAGTTTGCTTACTTTGCTGTTTTACTTTTGCAGGTTATATCCTTATTTGCTTTTGCCTTTGGAGTAAATGTCTGCATGGGATTTACAACAAATCGATTTAGGAGATCTGAAGAATGGGATGAGGGCCCAGTCTCAGGTACAGTAACAGACATAAATTGTACATCACCATATACTCTTATGTTATAGACTGTGGTTAGACACCATTCCTACTCTGTAACAGTAGTTTGCTTGTTCCTTTTCCCTCTAGGATATAGAGAAGAATAAATAACTCGCTGAGCCCGAGTCAGTTGACCTTTGGGACTCACCTATAGGTCTCCTATTTACTTAAACTTTTGCTCTGTGTGCATGTGACTATGGAAAATTTAGCTTATTTTAGGACTGAGCACTGTCAGTCTCACAGAGGCTGGTCTCATCAGCTCCTCTGAAGTGTTTGCAGTGTTTTGTACTCTGCATGGTTTCCTTCTACCGCTAAGAGAAACTCCCTGATGGTTTTAAGGGTGTTTGGTTTATTTTGGTAGCTATTGAAGCGGTTTCTAGAAACTTGATTAATGCTTTCAAGAGGCACTGGTGAGAAAGGCTTTTGGGATTTCTGTGGCTCCTGAGGTCATGCTGGTTTGTGAACAGTAGACGGCAGACATCTGACGGCAGAGAGGGCTGGAAGAGGCGAGCAGGTGTTCGTGCAGATGTGCTGTCACTGAGTCCTCTTTTTCTTATGCTTTCTACTTTTTTTCCTTTGGAAGACAACAAGAACATGCCATAGGAGGAACTGTTAATTGTGTTGTGGGGCAGTATAGGGCTCTGTGAGCTCAAGCATAGTCCAAATGGAAAAATGTATAAACTAGACAACTAGTCTTTTTTATTCAAAAAAAAGCAGGCTTGACTTGTGTCTGTGTTCCTTTGGCAGGAGAAAGGAAACTGTGGTCATTGACATAGAACTGGTTAACGTAACTGAAGTGAAAGGGTTTCATTTGCAATGCCCATCTGTAATGATAGCTTGCGATTTTAATTATAAAATTGTTTACCGTGGCCAGAGTTTGTTGTGTTCCTGGTAATGTATCTGTGTCCTCTTGTCCTCCCTCTTTGAGGAACTGGTGTCTAATCATAGCCACTATCAGAGCTGCTAGTCATTTTAGGTAATCAAAAAGCTGGTGGCTGCTGCTTTTGATCTTTATATCAGTAAACAAACAAACTTGCTTTTTTAAAAAAAATTAAACATTTAAAAAAATGTTCTAGGATGTTAACTGTAGAACAGATGTGTAGTGTGTGTGATAGTGATGGGAAGGATTTGCATTCCAAGTGTTCAACGCCTGAGTGCCAGTTGTTTTACTTTTGCTTGTGTCTGTCTAGGGCAGGGCTCTGCTGGTTTTTTTGAAGTCCCGAAGGTCTAATATTGGGTCCCATTGCAGCTGATCAGTGCCAACTCTGCTGAGCCAGCCAGCGCTGTTCAATACTGCCAGGCCTGGGAGCAGTAGCTGTGTGCTCCTTCCAATAGCAGGAGGATTAGCTCAGCATTCCAGTAAAGTAGGAAGAAATACAGGATCTCTTGCAAAAGAGCAGGAGACAGGGTACTTACAGAAGTCTATTGAAAATTTGGTTACAGGTGAGATTGACCCAGCACCTGGCATTGAAGTAGTGCAGTTGAGGGTGCAATAATGAGAGATGAAAGTAATGGAGGATTTTGTCCATTCTATATTTATGTAGCTTGGTTACTTTTATTGCAGGAAAAAAATGTGATAGCAAAGAATAAAGGAGTATAGTCACAGTGTAGACAGTAAAACATTACACTGGAGATGTACAGGTTTTTTAGCAAACTAAAAGCACTGTGATCAAAGAACCTATTTAATCAGTCTCAATTGCATGACTTCCAATTATACTTAATTAGAAGAGCAGTCCAATGAAATATCCAGAAAAAAAATGGTTATAAATTCTTTTTCAGCTTCACTCTCCTTTAGCTTATTTGCTTTCAAGTGTCTTGGTGTTAAGAATTAATTATTTTATCTTGACAGAACACTTTCTTTACCAAGCATTATTGTAGAAACCAATTTGTTATTTTTCCAGAGGTATGCCATGATTGTAAGCAAATTTTAGTTTTCATGTCGCGTAGAACTCTGCTATGAGCCAAAAACAACATGTTTTTTTTCTAGTCCCTTGTAAATAAATGTCAAAGTACCACCACAATGCCTAAAACACCCCTTCTTGTTTCCTTTTTATAGCGTACAGATGTCTTTATACACTTGAGATGTTTAATATTTGTACCCAACAAATTATTTAATTGAAATAAATCTCTTACTTAAAATTTCTGAAAGACATTAGAGAACCAAAGCTCACATTTTTTCATAATTTTGCCTTTGTAAGTTATTTGCTTTATGAATTTCTTAGCTGTCTCTTTAAGCACTCTCGGGGGCAATGGCCTTAGTAATCTCTTGAAGCATGGCTCTTGATCGCAATAGAATAACTTACGCTTTGGAAGGAGAAACACTGCTGTTTTTCTCTCTCTTCTCACTGGAGTTTTAGGCATGCCATTAAAAATGGAGTCACACCTTTCTTCTGTTGGAACATTTGTATTTTTTCCATTATCTGACTTCTCATTTGGATTTAACTCATTGCAAAAATGAAATGCAAGTTCATAACAGGAGTATTATCTAGCAGAACTAGCGCTCCAGCTGTTTTGTTTAAGTATTTGGTTGTTTCATATAGGTTCCATTTGGGATCCAAAATGGCAAATTGTTACTGGGAAGTCTCCCTCCTATAATGACTCCATAAGCATGTCTATATTGTGTAGTCCTGTTCTATACACTGCTGCAAAAAAATGGATTTTATTATTCTTAAACCTTGTAATCAGAATCAAAGGAAATAGTTTGATATGGCACTTTCTAAGATAAATATAACACCTTTAAAATGGAAATGTAATAACTTCCATGAATTGAGTCACAAAGGCATTATTGCCCTTTTTAACTTTGCTCTCTAACCTATGACATAGAAGACAATTAGATGGCTGTTTTGAGCTTGGTGGCAATAAAAGGAATATATGAAAAACAATGTGAAAATCTTTTTGTCAAATAAGGAAGGAAGGATCTTCATGCTGAGGTCCCTGTGCCTGCTGCACAGTCTGACTGCAGTAGCTGTGGAGGGATGCAGGAATTTTGAACAGGATTTTAAACTGTCTAAGTTTGTTCTGTACAGGGGTTTCTGTTAGTTTGAAAATGCTCACCAGGTATAGAGCTCCTGATTATATATTTTCAAACTATTTTGCATATGCCAGTACCTGTGCCATGGCGTTGTGCACGACCTGAAAATCAGGGTCTGGCTGCAAAAGTAAGGTCAAGCATGAGAAACAAAGGAGTGATCTTAATGTATTTGGAGAAATTAAGTAAGTCCTCTTTTTTGCTGCGATATGGAAAGTGTCCTACATTGACTCAGGAGGTGTGACTTGAATTTGCTAAGTGATTTGGGATAATTTGTTACATCACTAATCAGGTGGTTGTCAAGAGATGTGAAAAATTTAGACAAGGTAGGTGGACTAAACCTTTCTTACATGAAATGGAAACCTTACTTGCAGTTGTAGAAGACGGAGCTAGAAGTGACCTTGAACAGCAGTGTAGACCTCTGTATTCCAAGACCTGGTCAGTTGTTACAGAAGTGCTTCTGACAGATCTTGGCCTAGCACTTCTTCAAAATCTCCAAGTTCAGCGATTGCACAGCTTCTGTGGGCAGTTCGTTCTGGTGGCTTCCTGATGTAAATGAGCTACTCTTTACAATAGGGAGATATTCCTTGAGCTGCAGTTAAGTGTCTCTTACGTAATCTGCAGTCAGATTTATACTTTCTCTTTCCTAAACGCATGTTGATATGTTGGTTTGTTTGGGTTTTTTTTACCTTCTGGAAGGATCTCCCTCTCAGCCCTTTGAAATGACAAGGGTAATGCCCAGGATGAGGTTTAAATGCTGGTATGTAATACCTTCAAGTTTCTAGTATCTTTGATTTGCAACTTACTGGATCTGTGATTATATATTACCCCGTTTCCAAAAGAGAAAGTAGTGGAAGAGGTTAAATAAGATGAAAATAGTTTTTGGTAATAGATTTTCAGAAGCATTTGATAGGAAGCAGCTGTCATTAAAAATAAGGACCAAGGCTTCATAGCTCTGAAAATTTGAATGTTAACATGATTTGAAACAATTCTCATGTGATTAATTTCTAGCATAGCTTTGTGACCTACTTATGTAGGCAAAGAAAATACTGATCTGTGTAGTGCCAGCATGGATGCACAATCTTTAGTTCCTTGGAATTTCAGATGGCCAAAATACTGATGGCTCACTAAGAGCATGCTTGCAGGGTATGTACCTATAGAGTGAAGCTTCACTGTGTGTATGATGTTACTTGCCCTGAGGGCTGCTGACCTGACTGAAAAAAACCCCCACAAAAACAGAGAGACAGAGTTGTCTGCTACTGCCTTTTCCAACAGCCACCAGTGTGCCTTGACACTGCCATGATCCATGACAGCAGCCACAATACATTTGGTTTTCTTACCTATGATCTTGCTGTTGCACTGATTTTCTGAGAGGTTTACTCCCTGAAGTGGTGTGTGCTGGTGTCCAGCCAGTGCCACTCCAAGGGAAGTGGTGCTTGGGATGAGAGCTGGTGAGACATCAGCTGCTACAACATCACCGCCAGACTCCCCCTTCATCATCTTTTCCATCCGTTCTCACAGTGTTTGGTTAATGCCGTCTTATTTGGGAAGAGATTTCTCTTCAGTTTATGTGGAAACTAAACTCTCAGCTATGTAAAAGTATAGGGGGAAAAATACGTAAGAAAATATCAGAGCAACTATTTCCCAGAAGTGCCATTGCGTCAGTCCTCTAAGAGTCATGCTGCTAATCATGGTGAGGTTTGCCAAACCCAAAACCAAACCATGGCTTAAAAGAAAACAAAACACAAGACAATTTCAGATGCTAATTTCAATAGGTCTCTCAAGGAACAAAAGACATTGTGAAATTTTCCTTGGAACGCCTCTGTATTTAAAGGATAACATAAATTCCTTACTTTATTTCATAAAATACAATTAACCCTAGAGAAGAGCACACAATTTTCCTGCTTCATATAAGCTGCTATGTAGGATTCTCTTATAAGAAAAGCTTTTAAACTGTATAAAGTGTATAAAATAGTAAGTTTTGAGAAAAGAGCATACATATATCAGCTTTGACGTTAAGGGCCCTTACTAATAAATAGATTATTGAAATCTAATACATTATTCATGGTTTTCAGACTGGCAGTATTCCATTTACTTATAGACGTAATAATTGTTATTTTCTTAAATACTTCTGTATTTTTAAAGTTTTGTAATTTGGTGCTCTGCAGAAGCCCACCAAAAAGCCTTGTTTTATTTCTCCATTAATTTATAGAGCATTTTAAAGTTTTCTTTCACGCTTCACATTGATTTGACACCTTCCAGTGTAGCAAATCAAGTCCTGCTGTCTGCATGTAGATTAATTGGAGTCCTTTCCTATGTAAACTGCCCAGCCAGCCATGAAAATGTCACTTGGTTTCTGAAAACAAAGGCCTGCTTCTGTGGAATAGCTACAGCTCCTGGAATGGGGCCTTGGAGACTTCAATACGTTTCTGCTAATGATCTCTTGATTGTTACAGAGGTAAAGCCAGGGCTGTTTCTTTGCAGGATGTTATCACAGCATGCTGCTTCCTTTTTTTTTTCTCCTCCTCCAAAAGAACAACTTTTTGGAATTTGTTCTTTTTTGGTTTCATTTCTTCGAGCAATTCTTCTCTTCTCCCTGCTCCCTTCTTTTTCCCAGAGCAAGCATCCAAGGTCTTGCTCATTCAAGTGGCTTAGGGCTGAGCCACTTGTCCCATCGCTGCCAGCCTGACGGATGTTGCCCTGTTTCTTGTTCCACACAGTCCTGTCTGATTCCCCCTGGATCAATACCTCTGGCTCCTGCAAAAACAGATGCTTTGAACTTCAAGAGGCAGAGCCTCCTGGCTGCCGCTGTGACAACCTGTGCAAGAGCTACAACAGCTGCTGCTTCGACTTTGATGAGCTGTGCTTAAAGACAGGTATGATGGGTCTCCTGTCCTGCGCTGCTGCCGGGTGCTGCCGTTACCTGGGTTCTGCCAGTGGTCAGGACCTGTTTGATAAGCCAGCACTCCTTACGTTAACTGCACCTTCTCCTCACCTTGCCTTGGCTGGGCAGGCTCAACCCAAAATGCAGTCCATGTTTCCTTGCAAGGAGAAATACAGGAACGTGCACCTATCACTCCTCACTGCAGGGGCAGGTGCTCTTCATACCACATAGAAAAGCAGATCTTATGACATTAAATTAAAAGCAATAGTCAGTGTTCAGGCACCAGTCTGACCTCTAGTTTACAATCAAAAGCCATGGTAAAAACTGGACATTGGTCATTTTGTGTCAGCCATCCTTTTTCATCCCAACTAATAACTGAATATTGGAGCAATTTGGGCTCCCTTGTGAGGGTGCCTTGGAAGCTGGGAGCACTGAAGGGGTGCAGGTCCTCTTGGAGCAGGGGACTGCAAGGGCTTGCCACCCATGCCCCAGACCCTGATTTCCAGGTGTTAGGGTGCATATAACGCACTGGTAGAAACATTTGACTTCAATTAATTGGACCCTGGGGGATGGAAATACAGCAATAGGTTCACTTTCCTTTTTTTGGCCTTTTTTTTTTCCCATGAGTCACAGGCAAGGGAAACTTCAAAGAGGGCCATGAGTTATATTTTACTTCTTAGCACAGTGCATTTAAATTATTAGTTGTATCCATCTTCTTCAGTGTTTGCACAGTGGTCAGAGTTGACACAGGTGCCTTTCATTTTCACCATTGAACTTATTCTTGCTTTATTGAAGTATTATACTTACTAAGCAGCCAGAAGAAAAGTCTAATGATTAAAAATATCATTGCCCATGGATGTGCCACGCTTGAAAGTCCTAACTTCCTCAGTTCTGTTTTTGACTATATAATTTTCATAGATTTGCACCAAAAACTGGTGAGCTAATCTGGTATGAAAAACAACTTTGGTTCCAAGCCAAAAATTTCTGAGTTTTAGGCTGATGCTGTTTCATTCCTGGTGTAAATAGCTGCAGTATGAGATGCTCTTTTTGAAGACTTTCAGCACGATGTCTGCTACTAATGGACACAATTTCAGTTCCTCACTCTCCTGTCCACAGGAGACACATATGTTCACATATGTACGTGGATACCTGTATAGCCTTTGGGGCTGTTGAGCTAATGGTCATGTACTCCCACAGGCATTTATTCAGATAATTATCTCATGTGTGAACTGTGAATATTACAGACTTAGAGAAAAAAGCCTCAAATGAAGCAGAAAACACCTTGCTCTGTTGAGTGGTTTTTTACTGGCTTCATGCTGTCTAAAGTGATTTTAGAAGGTTTTTGGGCGGACCTTTTTGTGGAAAACCATATGTTTAAAACCATAGGCCCTGTTCCAAAGCAATGTACTACCCTTGAGAAAGCTCCCATTTAGACAGGTGAGATCTTAAATTCATTTGCAAGATGAGAAAAGCTGGAGTTTTCACAGCAGCCATACCATGCTTCTCCTTGAAGAACAGCTCTTGTTTTTCGTGTCTTTGCAGTTGCTGCTGGATCTGCACTATGGGTAAGGAACTGATGGTGGGAGTAAGGCATGACTTTGCATCGCCATAGTCTCTTTTCTACTTTCTTATTTTCTAGGGATTGAACTGGGGATTGTAGTAGTTGTGAGGAAAAGTATAGATTACCCAAAAAACACCAGAAATCTTAGTTTGTGCTTTAGGTTCCAGCATTTATCTATCAAGATCTTTTTCTGTCTTTTTCTTTCCACACTTTTTCTGGCACTCAGACTGTACAAAGCCTGGAATACAACTCCTGAGGGTAGCAGAAATACTCCCAAATGTGTTTGTGGAGGAGCCCTCCTGCACTTGCAAGTGACAAGGGTCCTTTTTGTTTCTGGTTGACATACCTACTTTAACGACTAGAGTGTTGTCATTATAATATGTCATGAATAAATACTTTTTTCGATTACGATCTCTCATTCTTGCTTACATTGTGAATATTTTAGCTCGGGGCTGGGAGTGTACCAAAGATCGCTGTGGAGAAACCAGGAATGATGACAATGCTTGTCACTGCTCTGAGGACTGCTTAAGTAGAGGAGATTGTTGTACTAATTACCAAGTCGTTTGCAAAGGTACGTCTTCAGTCTTTCTACCTCTTATCTTTCCAAACCCAATAGAAGGCAGTCTTGTGGTTAAAAAGTTTTCATCCAAAGGAGGAACATTCTTTGTTTGCTTTGATTTTTTTTT
>VYZT01038401.1:0-19528 GCA_013400735.1 Pomatostomus ruficeps | reverse complement strand
TTATTTTTTTTTATTTTTTTTTTTTTAGGAGGTGGGGGAAATGGAGAATTGCATTTGTAATTTTCTGAGCACTAGCAGAGGTGAATACGTATAATTTGTAGAAGAGGACACTATCTTTGCCCGTAGAGATGGTGGTAAAAAGAGAAGAGGTGGAGGTGGATGAAGAAGAGTTAAAAGTAAAGCTCTAAAGTGTTCAGATGCATTTGTCTGCATCACAGGGATTGCAGGAATATCTAATGATCTCAGAAAGAATGGAGCATTCCTAGATATGTTATCTCTGTCCCAAAGACCACTCTCCACCCCCACCACAAAAGCTCCTGCTCAAACTGCTTGGTCTAACACCTGTAGACTTTGTTTCTGGTGGAAGAGGAGTTGCAAGAATCCAAACTATTATTCGCCGATGGGTGGCGTGGGCTTCAGATGACCATGACACACCATGGCTGCAGAACAGCCCACACTGCCTGGCGGGCAGATGGGCTGTGAAGACTTTATTTTCATTCACTGCTCTGCTCGTTTAGAGCATATCCTGCCTGTCTAGTGTATCTGCCACTGACAGCAGGTCTTGATCCTTGGCAATGAGCTCTATAGGTTTTTGCTTTTGTATCTCAGCTATTTCTTAGTTTTTTTCATTTATTAACTTTACTGGGGCAAGGGTTGCAGTTGGAAATTGTTTCACCATTTGGGACGAATGCATATGTTCACAAAATTATAAGAGTCCAGATCCATTCATATGCTGAAAATGGGCGTTTTTGTTTACTTGGGTTTTGCTGTTGGGAATCCAAGTGAAATACATCTTTTCCAACAAATCCCTGTAGATTGTCCTTCCCCTTTGCAAAGAAACCTGAAGCTGAGACCTCTTAAGTATTGGTATAATTTCCAGTTCCTGCTTTATTTGTGAGCTTCCTCTCACAAGGGTCAAGACAGAGGAATTTATATGTCTCCAGCTGTAATGTACATAATCTTTGTTTAATTGACTAATAACAAACTATCTCAACGACCCTGGACCTCTGGCAGGACTAAGTCTTATATGAGACCAGTGTTTCCTCTTTATTCGTGCCTTTGCCTATCTGAGGATAGTGTGTTGGTTGCTTTTTTCTTGGGAATTGTCCCTCCACCTCCTGTCATGGTCAGTTGGAATTGCTGCAGCACACATTTCCTGCAGATCTTTTCTATGATATTTTTTTTTTTGTTCTTTTAATCGAACTGCTGTTCCTTTAATAGTGCCAAGTTCAGGAAGCAGGCTCATTAGTTAATAATTTGGTTTTTTCAACTGACTTGTAAAAGTGCAAGTCATGAGCCACTCTACAGACAGCATTCAGAAGTGAAAACCTTAAGAAAATAGTTGATTACGTAAAGTAATTTTAACTAATTTAGCTCTGAAAGAGTATTTAATGCTTTTTTTAGCATGAGTCTCACCTGATCCATGAGCTGATCACCTCTCTAAACCAGCTGGAAACTATTTAGAGTTGTTTTTCTTCCCCAGAATGAATTTTGTTTTGTGCCTTTAGCCAGCTGAATCAGCTCATGGAGACATCAGAACTGATGGAAGGAGGGTGGGAATTCACAGACAGAAGCAGCACTACCTGTTTTTGACAGATCAAAAGTAAAAAAAATTAAAATAGATGACTACTGTGCCTAAAGCATTACCACTGTCTCCTGCAGACAAAAGGATACTTTTAACTCCAGTTTTAAGACCTACTTGTAGAAGTGCTAATTTGGATATTTTTGTTGAATAGAATATAGCCAGATCACTTGTACAGCTTTTTGAAAAGACATTCCCATTATTCATAGGAAGTATGACAAGTCAGTCCATTAACTGGAGATAGACTTTATTTTTTTTATATACATTTTCTGTGAAATGTGTAGCTGTAGCCACAGATTTTTATATTTTTTTGGTTTTTGAAACTCCAATGTGACTTTCCTGGTAGGAGAAACCCACTGGGTGGATGATGACTGTGAAGAGATAAAGGCTCCTGAATGTCCATCAGGGTAAGTGTTTTGCTTGCACCTGCAAAGGCAAATGCAGCAGAGCCAGTGGTCCCCAACTCTGCCCTGGACCTCTGCCCACCACATTTCTGCTCTGGCCCTGTCATGCAGGCTGAATGACTGCGGGTTGGATGCTTTCCTGGACCTCACCATTTGTACAGTTAGGCTCCTAATATTGTAACACATTTGCCTTTTTTTAGGTTCATAATATTGTAATGCATTTGTCTTTGAGCTGCTGCGTGAGTATTGGTGATTGATATATGGATTTGAACTCTTGGTCTTCAATCACCTGCTGCTGCATTTACCTGCTTCACTTACACACTTAGGGAAGGTAGCCAGACTCCTTTGAAGTCAGTGGAAAGGTTCAGGTTGTTCTGCTTTCAGTAAGATTCAGGTTAAGCCATATGTGAACAGGTTGGGCCATTTTTTAAAATGGAATTTTGTACTTTTAGCATTATGTTCTTAAATGAAAAGATTTCTAACTGCAATGGGGTACAGGCTTGACTTAGTGAGGTATGTGAGCACATGAGTTACATGGAGGAAGTAAGCACTTTTGAAACCATTTGTCTCACTACTATCCCTAAAGGTAAGCATCTAGTCAGGTGCTGTGTTGGGTTGCAGCTCAGCCTGAGCTCTTAGGAGGACAGTTTGGAGATGCTTCTCCTGGTGACAGTGACAGCTGCTAACCCCTGCAGCAGGTGACTAACATTAAAAGCCCAGGTGTGCCCATCCATGACACTTATCTGCCTTCTTGGGCTGGACTCTCAGTAGCATTAGTAAATTTAAAAAATAATAAAGTAATATGAAATACTGTAATCTTTAGTATGTTAGAATGAACTGTGCCTCACAGAGCTCACTCAAAATGCCACATGGACTTCTGTTTGAGAAAGAAGTCCGGCTGTCATGAGACATGTGGTTTTAAACCAGAGATTGTGTGCTGGGGTGGGTACTTGTGCATGCTAATTTTCTTTCTCCATCTCCTTCTATAAGCATTTGCCTTTGTGTTATATGTTTTTAGTTACTCAGAGAAGATATCTTTTATGTTGGATATCAGTCCTTTCACTGAGTGTGAGTGAACACTGGCTATTACTAAGTGTGAGGATTATCAGTTTCTATTGGTCTGTTAAGTATGTAAAAGACTATAGGTACATGGTTTATACAGTAACTGAACCTTTAGATTTCCTGGAGGCTCAGTGAGTAAGTGGAAGATAAAAAAACTCGTGTTTTGAAATGTTGCCTTCTATTCCTGCTGCTTTTGCCTTTAGCTTTGTTCGTCCTCCTTTGATCATCTTTTCTGTTGATGGTTTCCGTGCATCGTATATGAAGAAGGGGAACAAGGTCATGCCCAATATTGAAAAACTGAGTGAGTACCTCTTTTTTCTATCAATAAATGAAAGACAGTCTCTTGCAGACCTGTTGCTTTCATTGTTCGTTGAGCAACAGGAGGGTCAGCATGGAGATGAAATTGCAGAGTCCCCTTTAAATTAGGTGGTATCAACTGGTGACTTGAAAGCACCCTGATTAATGCAGCACACAGCTGCTGCTTTGGGAAATGCTGCTCAGAATCAGTGACCTTCATGTGGTTTGGTCAGCAAAGAAATACATCATTAATACATGATACATTACAGGCTAGTTGAGAGGTGCCCATGAAATTTTCCACTTGGTTCAGAAATGTCAGAGGTATGGATAAGTGGCTGCAGAAGCTGTAGTTGGATGCCTGAAAATACGCCCTGCACTCACCTCCCTAGGAATGGGTACCCCCTTGGGTTTGTGGAGTACTGGATGCACTGCATATCTCAGCCTCTCTGTATTGCATGGTAGTTTGTGTGTGTACCCATATCCTTGAAATGTGTTGAGGTTTTCTTCCCCTGTGTGTGTGCTGGCCCTCATATTTGTGTAGCCAGCTATGGTTGGCTTCAATGATCTTGAAAGTCTTTTCCAACCTAAATGATTCTATGATATGGGAACTGAGGCCACAGAGCCCAGTGTGAAACTGCAACTTTGGTGTATTTAACTTAAAATAAACCTGTATTTTCTCATGTTGTTTTACTTAGCAAGATACTTCCAATGACTCTGGATGGAGACTAGCTCAGGAAAAAAACCCAGTCTATGGGAATGTAGCTGGTTCTGTAGTTGTCTGGCTGCATTATTTCACTTGTTTATTGTGAAATACAAGGAGTGCATGAGTAGATTTACTACTGTCCTACTGCTGACTGCTGTTAAGCATCAGAAGTTCATTTAAATTAGTTAAAATTTAACTAGTTTCTGCATAATTTTGAGTCACAGAAATTACTTTCTCTAGTTTTGTTTTCCATGTCTGAGAGCTTTGCTTCCTCATGTTTGCATTTGCTATTGATTTTTCAGGATCTTGTGGAACACATTCTCCTTACATGCGACCTGTCTACCCTACAAAAACATTCCCCAACTTGTACACCCTTGCTACTGTAAGTCCCATTTTTCATGATAAAATGTTGCACTGGAGTAGAAATATGTTAAGTATTTTCTTCATTTTGGAGATAAAGTGTTTAAGTATTTTCTTTTATTTTGAAATGCTGAAATGGAATGTATCTCACCACTACACACTGACACAGCTTTCCTATGCTTTCTTATGCCTGCTTTTGCAGTTATTTGTACTGCTGCGTAATTACAGGTCAAAGTTTTCCTAGGGGAAAAAACCACCCCTGAAATGCTGCCCGGAGTACAGCCAGCAGTTGTTCCCTCGCTGGAGCAGCTGAAGCCGGTTTGCAGCGTGCAGCTGCCGAGTGCGTCTGGGCGCCGCGCTGGCCCTGCAGCCAGAGGAGCCGTCGCGGTGCTGCGGTGGCAGGGTGGCAGCCAGGCTGTCCCCACACCTGTGTGACACTGACACTGCTCCCAAAGCTGGCACAAGGGAGTCTCCACCTGCAGCTGCAATTTTTTCCCTTTCCTTTCTTTATGCAGCCACTGCACAAATGTTTAAATGGATGAGACAGGAGGGTATGGAGAAAGAATAGGTTGGGATGGGAGAGGGGCCAGAGAAAGGAATTTTCTGCTCTTCTCCCTAAATTGCTTTTACTTCAGGACAAATTGTTATATAAAGCCATGGCTTTAGGTGACCTGCCTCAATTTTTTTTGTTGGAAATAACTTATCTCACAGAAGCGCTGATGAAGATAAAGTATTACAAAATGAAACTGCCAAGAGTTACTCTTGCAACCAGAGAATGAATTACTGTGTCCAGACAGGGCATTCGTGAAGAGGAACTGAAAGTACAAATCAATCTCTTTTTCATACATTTTTGCTTTTTCTTTGATGACCTCAAACTAACTTTAAAACAGTGTGAAAAACTTGAAAGTATTGGGTAACAGGAGTTCTTATGCTTTTTAGCACAATTCAATCATCTCTTACTGCTTTCATTACCACAGCCAGATTTAAATGTGCTTATCTGAAAGTAAAAAACTTTTCTGGTATGTAGTTAAAAAGATATTTATTTTAAAATAATTTAGTGGTATTTGCAGATAGCTATGAAGCACTGCATTTGTGTGCATTAGGGTTTTACTAATTAATCTACTTCTGCACAAAGGGACTCTATCCTGAATCACATGGGATTGTTGGCAATTCGATGTATGACCCAGTGTTTGATGCCAGCTTCAGTCTTCGAGGGCGAGAGAAATTCAATCACAGATGGTGGGGAGGTCAACCAGTAAGTTTCAAATTCCCTCCTACTTCTTTCTTCCTCTCTCTTCTCCCCTCTCCCTGTGCTGTGGAACATAGCCAATAATAATAATTAAAAAAAACATATGTGAACAATTTGTACCTAATCCCTACCCCTCTACCCCTCTCCCCCCCACTCCTCCCCCAGCTGGCCTTCTGTCTATCAGTTTAAGGTAATGTTTGGAGTTGGCTTTTGCTTTTCAGAATAATAAATGCATTGACTGTGGAAAGGTGCTTGCACTGATAAGTATAAATTAGACGGAGCTAGGAAAAAACCCTCACTTGAGGCAGCAGTGTAACACTGTAATTTTGTGACTGTGGCATAATGTTTCCTTTTCATTATGGGTTTCTCAGGTTTTTGTCCTAGTAATGTTCTCGAGCAGTTTTAGTATAAATATTTTGTCAGCATAGCATGGCACAATTTTGTAACTATTAGTTAAGTCCACAAGTAATCACTGTTACCTGACTTACTGCAGAGGCTGTGGAAACTTGAGAATTAATTTCTGCCTTGAGCACAGCAGCAGAGGCTGAACTAGGTCCAGTCTCTTGGATTAGTGTCGGACTTGGTTTGTCTAGCTCTGAATCCTTATTCTGGGCAAGGAAATTGAGTCCTTCAAAGTATTCTGTGTTACTACAGCTAAGACAGCCCTTGCTTCTGCTGCACTTTCCCCTGTTAGTGCATGCTCTGGTGGCTTGCTCTCACAACAAAATAAAACTAGTAAGTTTTAAGTACAGGAAGCCAAGGTGCATACATGCTGAGGGGGGCCCAATGCCAAGGGGTCACAGCTCTCCACACATGCACATTTCATTGCAATGATTGCTCAGGGAACTGTAGTTTAAATGCTCTCTGATGAATTAACCTCACAAAAGAGTCAGATTGTAGAGGTGAGGAAATCGGAAGGGGTTGGGGAACACCATAACCTGTCATTTCTGTTTGCTAAATTGATCCATAGCATCCCCAAAATCTCTTAAAACAGAAACATCCCCAGAGACTAAAGGAAAGTACTCAGATAGTTGTAGGCTTAGCGAGTGTGTGTTGTCTGCCTGTAATTTAGTCTGCAATAAATGTGAGACAAGGCACTTTGGAGCTGCAGGCAGATGCGAGACAGGCAGATGTGTTGGGCTGTAGCTGAGCAAGAATGAGGTAAAATCTGTTAAGAGTGTAGGCACTCCCTTGTCTAGCTATGGCCTGGGTTAGTTTTTGGCATGGGTGGTGAGGAGAGGGTGAGGAACATACCTATTACCTATCTTGATGTGAGCAAAGAATCAGGATCAAAACTAGGAGCAGTGGAAGAGCAGCAGTGTGTAACCTGCTTATCTCAGCTACTTGCCAGAGCCACACAGGTAAAACCTGCTGCAGTCTGGAGTGGAGCTCATAGACAATCCTGTAGCTCAGCTGCTGTGTGACAACTCATTGAGCAGCTGGAATTTAATTATGCATTGCAAATTAAATTCTGCATCTTACCTTAATCATGGTTAGGTAGGAGTTACTGGAGAACTAACTGTTGGGGCTTATACAAATGTTTCTACTTTGAAATGATAATATTTTAGAAGTACAATATAAGTCTAGGAATACTACATCACCTGCTGTGCTTTTGGGGGAATGTTGTTAATTCCCACACCTATGCTATTCCAGGAAATAAAAGATTTCTGGATGAAAAATGTGATCTGAGAAGAGTTCAAGAAAGTTACACAACAGTGGGTGACCTTATGCTGGATGAAATCCTCAGAGGATGGGATGTGTGTGCATGGGGGTGTTGCATACCCAAGTAGGGATGATAAAATAAACCAGTTATTCTGAAGAACTGTTACAAAGGAAACACACAAATAATGTAATAAGCTGGATATGTCTTTGGAAAATTGGAAGCAAATGCACAGAGGAAGGGCTGTAATTCAATCTCCATACGCATAATATGAGGGAAACCCGTAAGTTTGGCAAACCTGGTAGAGTGGCCACAATAGCAGGGTAAGGAAGTGATAGATGTCTTACAGAAATATGATATAAATTATACTCTCTCTGCATGTGCAAGAAGTGCACATTTGATAAGAGAATTGCAGATTTTTATAAAAGAAGTTATCTCTGTCTACGTATTGGTTACATACAGTCAGTTTCTAAGTCCTTTTTATAATTTTCTTTAAATATGACATTGACATAGACTGCCCAAAACAGCTGGGTATTGAAAGATAAGACAGTATAGTAGGGGTTAGGAAGGGATACCTGGTTTGCATACCACAGGAATCCTGTCTGTCATATCATATATTCAGCTGGCTCTTTTTAGGTCCTGAGTCTCAAACTGAAGTACTTAAAACCTGCAGAGTGGGGTATGGTTTGCACAGGATTGGGAATTACTGTTTTTCTGTGCAAGAAGGCAGAAAAAGCATCTGAGACTCCCAGCCTGGTATTATGGTTAAAACTGCCTAAAAGAAAATGTCATTTAACATTGTTAATCTCTGAAATACTTTCTTGCTCCTGCAAACTGGCCTACTATATATGGCTCTGTGAAGATGGGGGGGGGGGATTGTGTGGTCTTTCTTTCCTTAATTGTTTTAATACTCGGCCTTTTGCTGGAAAACAGCCAGATTACCACAGACATCAGTGGATTTGGCAGATGAGTATCTGAATGCTTTTACTCCAGGAATTATGAGAAATTAATAGCATTAGGAAAGGGAGAAGGGAGGGAAAGTAGCTTGGAAGTGTTTCAGGGTGCTGTAGCTGGTTATGGGAATTCCTGATTTAGTATACAATGTTGATTTATTATATAAGGTTAAAACCACCTTGTTTTCAAAACAAAAGTGTTTCATAGGAAACAGCCATAAAACCACTCCTCATACTGCAACAGCATCTCATAGAAATGGTGAGCATCAGGGCCCATGGGGGAAACTAAGTTTACTGCTCATTTTTCATGACAGTGACATTCTGTTTTCATCCCAAGTAACTTTAGGCACTAAATTTAGGCCCCAGCTGTCTTTGGCTTCTGTTAAGCAGTAGTTTTCCATGTCTTGGTTTGATGTAGTGAGTTTAAGCTTACACTACAGCCAATACATTGCTTTTTTAAAGTGATCTTTCATGATCTTTAGAAATAACCCATTAGCATCTCCAAGGTCAGAAGATGAAAGGTATAAAACTGTTGGTCTGTGTTTAATGAGGACAGAGAGGCTCCTTCAGAAGGTAACCTGGCTGGGGTCTGAGTTTGGGTCCAAAAGATGTCTTTCACTTCAGAAATATCATTATTATAAAAGTTTTTATGGATGTTTAGAATGCCTTGTATGTTAGCTTTAATTCCACTATCAACCTTTTAAAGACTCCAACCCTCAAAAAGGGACCAGCTTGAGATGTTAGGTTAATCCTTAAACATGGCCATGACATTCTTAGGTAACAGACAGCATGTTGTGAACCTGTCTTTACAGTCTTCAAGGTATGCTTGTGGGCATTAGCTATCATCACCCTGCATCTTAACTTGATATTCCTGATTCATCCAAATTTATATATCAGTATTTAGAATTAAACCATTATTGGAATTTTGTTGATTTTGCCTGTCTAATAATTACAGAAGGAGCTTCAGAAAACTGTTGTCTGCCTTTCAATCCTGAACAGGTTTTACTATCACTTTGTTGATTGGTAGGGAAAGCAGGAGAGATGTCTATAATTCTGTTTTATAAATCCTTTCATCTGGCTTGAGCCATGAAAAAGCAACAGGACCCTGTCTATTTATTTAATAGACTTCTTGTACCAAAAATCTTCTGTCTGGGCAAGAAGGCAATGCTTAGTTACCAAGTCTGGGAGAACATTTGTGTCATCTAAGAAGTGTGGAAGGGGCTGCACCATTTTACCTTTTTGGCAGAACAAATTGCAAATGGTGCAGGAGTGCTATTAATTCTGCATGCTTGTATCAGTCTTGTACACGTTTCTTTACTAGGAAATGCTGTGATTTCCTCCTTCCCACCTTTGCCTGCATGTGGGAAAGATTTCCCATTCCTACAAATGTGTCAGCCTTTTCAAAGTTGTGGGCTTTTGTTTTTTCATAGAAGATTAAAACCAGGAAGGTGTTCCACTTTCTGTGCAGGTTTTCAAAGAAAATTCCACAGCTATCTTGAATAGCTCGGGATGAAGTACCTGTGTGCAAATCCGTCTAGCAATAAGAAGGGAAAACCTGGGACTTCCATGTTCCATATGGCATTGACACCTAACCTATTGCTTAGCCTTCTCTACTTTCATCCATAAATAAAGGAGGAGAATTGTAGTCATTCAACACAGAGGATATAAAATTAAAAGTAATTCAACTGACAGGATGTGTTTCATATATATCTAGGAAAGCATGTATACTGTTTCTTGGGACACTTGTCAGTGTAGTAGGTTTGATCTGTGATTTCCAATACAGAAAGAGCTCTGCAAAGCTAGATATTGTTGATTTCCCATGGCATGGCATGGAGACAGAGGGATTGATCTCCTAATATTTTACAAATATTTATTCTTCTTCTCTCTGCTTAAGCAAATTAATTCAGAAATATGGCCTTTATATAGTTTGCAGTCCAATTAGGCTTGTCCCCTATGCAAGCCGAAAGTGGACATTTGACATGGTTGAACAGCTGACTATAAAATTCTAACATATTAACAGTTAAACCCAATGTATTTATGTATGGCAAATAAATTACATAAGCTCACAAATGGCACTGACCTTGCAGAACAATAACCCTTATTCACTTTTTAATTTCAATTGTTTTGAATGGACAAGGTTGAGAGGCCATCTGGTAACTTTTTTTCTGTCCTACCCTCCTGCACAACTTGTAGTCTGCCTTGAAAGACAAGGAATTTAACTTAAAGGAAGTGAGAAGTGTTCACTGGTGATCAGGCTCCAGTAAGAGTTTGCTGCCAAGATTTCTGCTGGAGTTATCCTATAGCCAAAGTAGTAAATAAACTTGTGTGCTCCCATCAGTCTGTTGTCCAATTTCGCCTATCCACTAAGGGTTCTGGGTAACAAAGGGCATTTTTAGTAGAAATAGCTACCACTAGATCTATCAGCACTGTCAGAACTCTAAAACACACTGGATATTTTATTTAGATCTTGGTCAATGCAAATAGAAATTCTTCCAGCTTGATGCAGCTGCTTCTCTGCATTCTGTAAGACATCTACAAATGTATTGCTGAACAGCAAGTTTAGGTATGATGGTGGATAGTGTTGAATTTTCTTAGCTTATGTTTAAATAAATCAAAGGGCTTTTTGAGGTTTTTTTTCCCTTCCCCTTAAAAGACAAAGGAGAACAGAGGTCCAGTAGTGGTTTTTTTGTAAGCTTGAGTTGAATCAGGCTCCACCTGCTAAAGTCAGGATGAAAGTCATTCAGACTCACTCAGATGTTGTAGACAGATATGGGCCTTTTGATTTGCTGATTTTTGACTTCAACAGATCCTTGTCTTAGCTGTTGATCTTATTTCAAGTGCAGCAGACACATGTACTCATCTAAACAACTAATGCCAGGTGTAAATAGCTGCATTCCTGAGGTGAAATACTTGGGAGCAGCACAGGTGCAGTTTTTCCCTCTCTGAGGCCAGTCTGGGTGCCTTTAGGCTGCCCTTACTTCTCTTAGGACTGCACAACCAGGAGTGATCTCCACTTTTA
The DNA here is from genome assembly GCA_013400735.1 of Pomatostomus ruficeps. NCBI lineage: Eukaryota > Metazoa > Chordata > Aves > Passeriformes > Timaliidae > Pomatostomus > Pomatostomus ruficeps. The sequence continues at coordinate 8,239 of VYZT01038401.1, read as the reverse complement.
TGCATTATCCCCCATGCAGAAAGGTGTGCGTGCACAAAGTACGCTCTATGCGCAACAAGACTAAAAAAGAGCTACCACTTTCTCACAGGCATACTGGCTACCTTGGCAATGTACCAATGATCCAGTTACTCATCTGTCAGGATGATAAGTATTTTACTTGCCTGGCTGGAGGGAGAGCGTCTTTTGGCACGTGTGTAAAATCATTGCGTAAAATAGACAGGGATCATGGGTGAATTCAGCTGTGCTAAGACGGAGCAGCACAGGACATCTTCAGCTGCTGAGGATAGAACTTGGCTGGTCTCATTTAGACAGCCAGGCAGACTGGACAGTTTGGGCCTGTTGGACCAAAGCACTAGAAAGTCAAACTAGAGTTTGCAGATAGTAAAATCCAAACGCAGAGTTCCCAGGACTTAGTTTGTTGGTACCTTCCCAAAGATATCTGCAAAATTATTTATACTTTGCAGGAACACAAACTTTTTCAAAGAAAAATAAATCTACTGTGGGAACAATGGTTTTCCAAGCAGAGCAAGACAGAGCATAGCAGCAGTGGGACTCTTCATGCTCAATGTGTATTTGACCTCCTTTCTCTGCCATGACGGGGGTTTTTCTCTACGAATAAATCTGCAATGCAAAGGAAAACGTAATTGCTTTAAGTGTGGACCCTTTTTCACCTGGGGATACTATGATGCACTAATGAATATGTAATGAATAATTGCCTTAAATAGACACAGTCTCCAGGCTGGTTATGTACCCTGTGCTGGCACAAACAAGCATCCTCCCATTGCAGTCGTACTTCTGACTGCAGTGTGTGGGCTCAGTGACATGGTCACTGGGTTGTAGGCACACTTCTTCATCTTTCCTTTCACTTGCACCTTTCTGTCCCATCCCATGAGAGCTCATATGCTGTGATATTCAAATTTCAGTATCCTGAGATACTGAAAACAATATCCCTGTTATTCAATCACAACCCCCAAATTCCTACATAAATTCAAAGCCATTTTTTTGGTTTTTATGGCAGTTACTGTGCACTGACATCATCTTGTGATCATTGACACCATGCAAACTGTAGTACTGGTGGAAGGCTGAGGCTGCAGAAGCTGGGGGAAATGTCTGGAGGACTCCCTGTTTGGCGGCTGCTTGAGTGTGTGTAAATATGAGCCAAGCCTGAAATAAGACACTTGAGGAGAAACACCTGAAAATGAAGAGTGGGCTGCAAACACGTGGCCATTCTGCTTCTGATCTTGCTCCACATATTTAGTAAAACACAGTTTCTGTAGAGTAATACTGGATGTATTCTTCACTGGAAAAAAGGATACATTATCAAAAAGTTAGAATAAAATGAAAACAAGTGACCTTTTATAGCTGTGATTTTAATTTCATTGGTCTGAGTCCAGTCAGATTTGGTGGAATAGAAGATGAGAGGTAAGGGGTGTGTCCGGGGCAATGAAAAGGCAAACATGACCAATTTTCCCATAAATAACATCACAATATCCAAATTTAATTGCTGTTAACTATAGCCTCATTGTGCAAACGATCTTTCATTAGGCTGTGTCAAATCAATTTCAATTAAGACTGATGTGTGAATAATTCAGGAACGACATTTGAATGATGCATGTCCAGATGACAATTTGTAAGTGCCTGTTTGAGCAAGGTACAGGAACTTTGAATGTATTTTCAGAGTTGATTTAAAGTAAACAAAAGACTGTAATTATTAGGTAAGGGAGCTACATTTTGTCTTAACTCCTCATGAAGCGTATACATTGCAGTATGCATAAATAACAGGAGGAAATAATCAATCTAGCTCTATACACAATGCTGGCCTATAAACCATTGCCACTTTTGAAATGAGTTTTGAGATAATTTGGACAGTTCCTTGGAAGAGCAATTTAGTTAGAGAGCTCCATACTCATTGTTTGTTTTCCCTGATTGTGGACCTTTCTGATGTTTCTACACACTCATTCCCCTGCCTTGTATAGAGTCATGGGATAGAAAAGAGAAAGAGGGTGATGAGGATAACCAGGAGTATGGTATGGCTTTCATTAGAGAAAGATCAAACAAACTCTAGTGTTTGAAAAGGAATAAATAGAGGGGAATATCATGAGTGTTATATAGAAGTGGGAAGAGAAAGGATTAATAACCTGTTTCAAAGTATGGGAACAGTACCCTAACCACACTGAAACCAGCAGGTTTTAAACCAAGCAAAGTTAAAAATACGCTCATGGAGTGTATGACTACATTGTGTAATTTCCTGCTACAAACTGATTTATAGCTAGAAAAATGCAAAGGACTTGAAGGATTGATGAAGGGTTTGAAAATTTCATAGAGATTTTTCCATCATTTCTATCAATCACCCATTAGGGTGAGCTCAAGGATCTATGTAGCAAGGTGTCCCTCCCTGCGATCTTAACACCTTGTCACTCTCACCCTCTGCGCTCTTTTTTGTGTGCTCTCTTCTAACACATTTTCTGTTGATGGCTACTGATTGTAGGATATGAGGGAAGAGGGACATTATGCAGACACTGATTGGTGTTAAGGTATGTTCCTTTCTAAGTGAGTATCCTCCAAAACCTGAATGCTAAAAGAGTCGGGTGAGTAGTGGCTGGGTTTTGAAAATTAAATTAAGTACTGGAGGAATTCCTGGCCGTGAATCTTAATGCTTTTAATTAAAACCAACATAGAGATTTAAGGGTGAAAGTCTACAGCACGGCAGCTGACCCACTGATACGGAGTTTGCATAGGTTTGTCAGTCCAGGTTTTCAAATTAGGGCTAAGGCGGAAAACCGCAATTTTCAGTTCTAGGCTCAGGGTAGAAGAATGTGTCTTGAAAACATTTTCTTTTGATTTCAGAGAGTCATTAGAGATCTGAACACATTCTAATCCTCTTATATTTTCCTCATTAGATTTGGATTACTGCGGCCAAGCAAGGGGTGAAAGCTGGCACGTTCTTCTGGTCCATGTAAGTACCTTCTGTTTTCTGGAGATTTTTAACTAATAATTCAGAACTAATTCAATGTAAGTGTTTTATTAAGGTATTTTCCTTCTCTAAGCATCCAGTAGGTTGGAGACACTCCCTGTAACCCTCCATTGTTTCATTTGTGAAATGTTTCTGATAACTGAAGCTGATGCTACAGTTTGCTGCTTTAGATTCAAGCACTGACTTTTAACAGTTGCCTAAAGAAAAGGTGTGTGACTATGTGAAAAATTACTGTCTTTCATTTCACACTGTGGTTTTTTGCTTCCTTAGTATTGCTAGCAATGTTTCCTAGTCCTCTGAGTGTGGAAGAATCTTTCAGGAAAATAGAATTTTCCAAAGATTTTAGTCAGAAATTAGTTAATTGAAATAATGGAATTTTTTTCATATTACACAATTAATAAAAATATAAAAATTGGACAATACCCAAGGTTATTATTCCAGTTTAAAATTTTGCCTTATTTGCAAATTTTAGCATAAATTCTCATTTTTATGGGTTTATTTACAAACAAAAGTTGTCTGTGTATTTGGAGACCGAGGAGCACTGTTTGTCTACAAGGCATTAAAAGCTGAGGTATTTCCAAATGGCTGTTATCATATCTGTTTCTCTGTCAGAGGTTTCCAAAAAGAGTTCTGAATTTAGTTCATTATGGTGACTGACGGTGGTGTCTGATTCCTGCCTTGGGATTCTGCTTTTGATCTAATGGAATCTGATCTGGAGAGCTTTCCTAAGATGAGATATTTGGAACTCCAACAGCTTTTTCTAGGGTTAGTCATTCTCATAGCATGAACTTGGCCTCAGCAGCCAGGTGAGAATGGCGATCATTGTACAAACAGTAAAGGAGGACAGGTCTGTTCTGCAGAGTGAGGAGTTGTCAGGGTTCAAGTGCCTGTGCTGGGGCCTGGTGTCTCAGATGGCTCTGTTCCGATTCACACCAGCCTAGCCCTCAGTTTGGCTACTCTTAAGGCAATGGAAACTTCCAGTGTCTGCAAGACTACCAGAGCAGGGTCATTATTTAAACCTGTACTGATGTGAGCAATGTGGTGGATTTTACTCTTGCCAGCTATCCAGTGGCAGAATTGTTGTTCATACAAAAAGGTTCATCTGGGTTAACGCCAACAGAATGGATCTTTCACTCACTCCTACTAAAAAGAGTTAGATTTACTGCTTTGAGTTCTGACTACGCTTGCAAACTTTTAGTCATCTTTCTTTTGAAGTATGTAGACATTCTGATGTGATTCTGTTTGCAAATTAAGAATCAGTATTAAGCAACAAAGAAGATACAGCATGCTAAAAGCAAATTGTGCTATTATGATGCATTATATTCATGTTAGAATCTGTTCATAGCAAGGTTTTGTTGATGCTTTTCGTATCCTATGATAACAAGGTATATTTTTGTGTTTTGCGGTCCAGTGTCATCCCTCATGAGCGCAGAATATTAACAATACTTCAGTGGTTAACACTTCCAGACAATGAAAGGTAATTCACTTATTGTCATCTGCTGTTGGATAACTGCTAGTTTGTCTTCTCTTTATAAATAGCTGGAAGAGCAAGGGGAAACTTAATTGTAAAATATATTTTTGTCTGTTACAAGCCATCACTGATTTAAGGATTTGTTTGGATTTTATGTTCAGTGAGTTCTTTGGGATTTGGGGTTTTTTTGTTTGGTTGTGTTGGGTTTTTTGTTTTGTTTTCTTTTTCATATCAGCTTTTAACCATCAGCAGTTTGACTCTTCCAAATAAATGTATGGTATGAATTTATTTCTTATCAAAAAGCATGTAGTTACATGGATTAGCTTGAATTGTTCTTACCCTACTGAGCCTAATATGGTTTAACAACATTACAGACAATGACAGTTGTAGAACTGGACACTGAGCACTAGGAAAATGTTGAGATTTTAATTATGAGTGGGTTTTAGTGCACAAGTTTCCACATGCTGCTGGCTGCAAGGCACAGGTGAGCTGCTGTTGTGATTGCTCCTACAAGATTTAGAATGAGTGCATGTCTTCAGGTGGTAGCCCTTTTGCCTCCTTGCATGTGTTCTTGGGTTTAATAAATAAAGCTGCAAACCAGCTAATTGTACCATGGAAACAAAGGACTGCTGAATAATTCTAGGACTCTACAACTGAGAAACAGTTCTTTTTTCATAGGGCTAAGTCTGATTGGAAAGTTGACTTGATTTGACATGCCCCAGCAGGCCTGTGTTTTTGTGGTTTTGTCGAAGGAAAGCTAACCTGAACAAGACTTTTCTTTCTTTCAGGCCGTATGTTTATGCCTTCTACTCTGAGCAACCAGATACTGCTGGCCACAGATACGGTCCTTTCAACTCAGAGGTTAGTACAGATTTTATTTCTACAGAAAAATCAGGTGTCTCTAATACTTTTTTCCCCGAAAAATTGATGCTTCTCAGGAGTAACATTTTTAGCAACTTTGTTTTCACCTGCTTCTGCAATATGCTTCCTCTCTGCCAGAGAAAACAAAATTATCTTCTAAAGGATTTATCATGTAAAATTCACTTGAGGGAGAGGGGACTGCCTGTGCCTTTCAGGAGGCTATTTCTCTGTGTGATATGATAATACAAATGGAAAGATTTATTTGGCAAAGACAGGAGTATATTTGTGTACAAGAGCATAATTTAACTGTCCTCTAACAATTTATCCTTCTTAAAAGTAATTAAAATATAATACAGAAAATATGGATATAAAATGCAGAGAAGGAAAAAAGCTTTCTTTAAAGCTGACAGCCAGCAGTAGCCAAAGTAATAATTCCAGTCTGTCAGGAAATGTAAAAGCTGCAAGTTCCAGTTTCATATAGGCCCTACAGGGGTTCAGAAAGCTTTTCCAATACTGTTCTCTCAGGACCATACGGTTGAGTTTGGAAAAAGTTTTAAAGCACCATAAGACATTTTAATGAAAAATTATGTCCAACATGCTACAGTAGTTTAACCCCTTGTTTGACTTTGTGTAGCTGGCTGGGACTGATGGGTATTGTTTCCCCTGTCAACACTGTCCAGGTGACAAGAACTTACAGATAATGCACTTGTCTGGGATTTGTAGGAAGGAAAGTAAATTCTGTACCCAAATATCCTGCTTCAAGTAGTGGGGATCTGGTAGTTTCTGTGATTTCTGGCATCTTGCAAAGGTCCCCTAGTTTCAGTGCAAATGCATGCCAGCAGATTCCCATTACAATACTTCAGGACTTTTTATGTAAGATTTTCAAAGGGTAAACGAATGTTTGCAATCTTCAACAAGTGAGGAGTGTATCTTATGCCTACCCTCTGGAAGGCAATGCAAATCTCCTTGAGCAGCCACATACCCAGCAGAAGTTTATTATTTGTTTGGTTTACATCTGATGGCTGGTTTTGACTGGAGAAGAGAGCAAAGAGAAGCAACCTTAATATTTTTTAGTATGGTTGAGTTATTTGGGCTGTTTAAATAGTTTGCAGCAGTTATGAAGTTGCTGTGGGTAGCATCCCTGTTGGAGCAATTTGAGCTATGGTCCCAGAGTGGGTGTGAAGAATTACTCCAAATCAGCACTGAAGCACCATGTTGGATGGAGAGAAGCAGTCCTTTTTTTTGGATAAGCAGTGGTTAAGATCTGCCAACATTTGATAAAGTGATAGATATGGATATGTGTCCATGTTGTAATTTGGCTCAGAACAAGGCTTGTCTCTGATTCAGTCGGGCAAGGTATTGGTAATGAGAGCTGATTTAATGATGCATTTCTCAATAATGCTTTATAATTCCTCTTAGTGAAATGTTACAATTACTATGTGTGTTTTCTGACTAAAAACTTTTAATTTTATTTATCTGGATACAACCACTTCCTTCTGAACAGAGTTGTGAAGCTTTTCCCATGGACTTCAAGGGGGAATATTAAGATGATGACATTGAAAATGTTCTTTAAATTGTGGTATTTCACAAATCTGTTTAGCATCCAATGTGGCAGTCTAGTTTCAGGTTAATTATAAGAGTCTAAAAAGTGAAGTGTAGCAAAGTGTTCATAATAGGAAAAGTCATTGCAAAAGCAAAAAGTCCCCAAAGGCTCTTCCTGTTTGGGGGTTCTTCTGGATGGTTATCTGAAGGTTGATCTCTAATTGCAAGGCAAAGCTTAGGCTCTTAATAATTGTGAATTAATAGCTTATGAAAGTTTTGCAGCTAAATAGTTTTATGTCATTTGTGTTAAACACAAGAAGACCATGAAATTGAGTTTTAGCCAGTTGAGAACAGATGAGGTAGCAGAAGAGCATGTATGGGTGTGCAGTTCAAACAGTGGACCAAACTTTGTGAACGGAAATTTGAGTAAATGAATACAGCTGTGTAAGTACACAGATGCTGAGGCTTACTAGGAGCCTGGTTTTGGGATAGAAAAGCTAGGAAGTATTTTATATTGTTTCTCTTGACACTGCTTTCAGTATAGTTTTTAGGAGCTATGAAATTTACATCATCTGGAACAAAGTCCTCAAAAGGATCCCTTTTAGCTAATTCCTTGATACCAAGAGCATGACTTCCTTATGAAGTAATTTTTTTCTTGTATACTGCTGGCAGCAGTTAGACATTTGGAGTATTCCAGACCATTTTTCTTCATGCAAAAGCAGATCAACCAAACAATAATATTTGAAAACAAGCTCATAACAACTCTGTGTTGTATCTACAATGGGCTTCTTATTTTATCTTTTGAAAAGTGAATATTTCATGCTGATTTTTCTTGCTGCAGTTAGTAGTTTGAGGAATTGTTTTATACCTTGAAAACCTCCACATCCTAAAAATCTTTGTTAGAATAAAGTGAATTTTTATTTGAACTTATTATACCAAATAATGTTCTAAATTTATTTGAAATGTATAATCTTAGAGGTCTAATGGCATCCAGATGGCACTTAGATCTTCCCAGGACATGCACAACAGCCTGTGTGCAGTGTCTTAAAAGCTAGAAACCAAGGGACTTAGACACACTTAAACTTTATTGGTGAATTGCCAGTGCTTTTTATATAAATGGAATTGATATTAAGGCTAGTGTCCACAAGTGTAACTTTTGCATATCCTCTAACATGAATTTCGGTGTAAATGAGTTGGTTGTCTTGGTTTTGGAGTTTGGTGGGGTTTGGTTTGGTTTATTTGTTTTTTTTTACTTGGGGTGGGGGTGTTTTGTTTTGTTTTTTCTTTAAAAACATTTTAGGAAGTATTTTGGTGGGTTCTATTATGTTTCCAGGAGCAGTTATGGGAGTTATAAAATATATACTTGCTTTTGATTTACTTCTGCCTTTTTT
>VYZT01038399.1:0-20724 GCA_013400735.1 Pomatostomus ruficeps | reverse complement strand
TCCCTATTTCATTTTTCTGGGATATTTTTTCCCCTAATTCAGTTCTCTGAGATATTTCTTTCCCTAATTCATTTTTCTGGGATTTTTTTCCCCCTAATTCATTTTTCTAGGATTTTTTTCCCCCCTAATTCAGTTTTCTAGGATTTTTTTCCCCCCTAATTCAGTTTTCAGGGATATTTTCCATCCCCCTCGTTGCTAAGGGTGGAATAACCAGGCTAACACAAAACCACTCCAGCTGATCAACCTAAACCACCCCAAAAAGAACTTCCCCCACGCTGCTCCTGCCGGTTTTTCCCAAATTTTGGAATTCCCGGGGTTTTTTGCCCCATTCCGGTGTCACCCCGGGGAGCACAGAGCCGTTTATTGATCAGGGAATCAGGGAATGCTGCGGCTCCCGAGCTTCCCGTTCATCCCTCCTCGCCGGCCACGCTGATGGAGGATGATGAAATCCTGATTTGCAATTCTAATTCCCTGCATTTTTATTCCCCTTGCCCAGGAGCTCCAGGAATATTATTTTGACAGCTCTTACAATAAACAGCACAGTCCTCCAGAGGAAATCCGGGAAAATGCGCTTCTTTGGGATCACAAAGAACTAAAAACCCAATTAAAAACCCCAATTTTCAGATGATCTATTTTTTAATTCAGGAATTTGGGAATTCTGTCCAGGAAATAACGAGCTGCACTGGCTGGAAACCTGCGGGAGATTCGGCGTGGCAGGTGCTGAGTCACGAAATCCTGGAATTCTGGGATGGGTTGGGATGGGAAGGAATTAAATCCCATCCCATCCCAAGGGCAGGGACACTTCCCGCTGTCCCCGGGGCTCCAGCCTGGATTTGGACATTCCAGGGATCCAGGGGCAGCCACAGCAAATCTGGGAATTCCATCCCAGCCTCTCCCCACCCTCCCAGCCAGGAATTCCTTCCCAAAATCCCACCCATCCCTGGGAAGCCATTCCCTGTGTCCTGTCCCTCTGTCCCTTGTCCCCAGTCCCTCTCCAGCTCTCCTGGAGCCCCTGCAGGCCCTGGCAGGGGCTCGGAGCTCTCCCTGGAGCTTCTCCTCTCCAGGGGAACATTCCCAGCTCTCCCAGCCCGGCTCCAGCCCTGGCTCATTCCCAAAGGTCGCTCCCGGTTTTCGGAGCTCTGGATAAAAAAACCGCCAGGAGATGCCACAAGCGCTCGATGCTTTCCAAGAACCACATCCCAAAAAATCCTTTGGCAGTGGGAATTTGCCGTTCCCGGAGCGCTGATCGCATCCCAGCCCCACCCGCGCTCCACAAATCCGACCCCCAGGACCTTTCATCCCCCCAGGTGGACACAGCAGCTCCATCCTTCCCGCTTTTCCTGCCTCTCTTCCCAGAAATCAAATCCCATTTTCCGCCAGGTCATGCTCTATCCGAGGAATTCAGCGTTTCCAGACAGAGCCCCCGGACTGGGGATGAGCGGGACAGGGACAGCGAAAGCCAAACAAGGAGCAGCAGGAACAAAAACACGGAAAGAAAAGAAGGAAAATCAGCTCATTCCCGCGAAATTCCTGAAAATTTTCCAGCCGAGTGACTCAGCGGCAGCAGCTGCTCCGCGCCGAGCGGCTCCGAGGGGCCGAGCTGGCAATTAATGAATGTTTGGATCTATTTTCCATCAACACCATCCCGCTGACATCCCAGCAGCTCCCGCGGACGGGAGCGCGGCACAGCCCGTGAGCTGGGAATGAGCAGCGCACGGAGCAGATTCCCAGCTTCCCGCCTGGATCCCATCCCGCCCTCCCATTTACCGCAGCCTCGGGGAGCTGGAATTTTATTTTTTCCACTCCTGGCCCCTTCCAGCCTGGAATTTGATGTCTCACTTTGGCCCCTTCCAGCCTGGAATTTGATGTCCCATTTTGGCTCCTTCCAGCCTGGAATTTTATTTTCCACTCCTGGCCCCTTCCAGCTTGGAATTTTAGGTCCCACTTTGGCTCCTTCCAGCCTGGAATTTTATTTTTTCCACTCCTGGCCCCTTCCAATTTGGAATTTTATTTTCCACTCCTGGCTCCTTCCTGCCTGGAATTTTATGTCCCACTTTGGCTCCTTCCTGCCTGGAATTTTATTTTCCACTCCTGGCTCCTTCCAGCCTCTGGAGCTTTCCCAGTTTGTGAGGTCCCGGTATGGAAGCGATCCCGGGAAAACCCGGCCCCCGTTATCCGACAGGAGCGGAATTTGCCACAAATTTTGGGCCTAAAATGGGATTTATTTGATTCTCCACAAACTCTGGGCCTAAAATGGGATTTATTTGATTCTCCACATCTTTGGCACTGCAGATATTCCCAGTGCTGGCTGCCCTCGGGATGAAACTAAAGGAAACACCAGGGAAAAGCGCTGGAATTCATGGATTTACTGAGGTTGGAAAAGCCCTTCAAGGTCGAGTCCAAGCTGTGCCCGATCCTCGCCTTGTCCTGAGCGTCCAGGAATTCCTTGGACACCTCCAGGGATGGGATTTCCAGCCCCTTCCAAGGCCTGAGCACCCTTTCCATGGAAATTCCTGCTGATCTCCAGCCTGACCCTTCCCTGAGGCCGTTCCCTCTCCTCCTGTCCCTGTTCCCTGGAACAGAAGGTCCCTCTGAGCCTCCTTCGCTCAGCCGGGAATTCCCTGTGGATCAGCCCTCCGTGTTCCCAGCATCCCGAGGCTTCCCAGGCTCTCCCAGCGCTGATTCCGGCTCCCCTTCCACCGGGGAATCCACCTGGAAAAGCGGCTGCGGAACAAACAAACAAACTCCGGACAGCGGAATTCTCTTCCCTCTTCCCGCTCCTGGATTTCTCCAGGGTGAGCAAGGAAAGGAATCCCCACAAACAGCCCTGAGGTGGCGTTTCCAGCCCGGAGCACCCAAATCTGGGTTTGGATTCAGATCCCGACACAAAAATCCCGATTTTCAGATGTGGAACAAGGAGCAGGATGGGGCTGGGAAGGCCCGGAGTGTCCATGAATCTTTCCCGGTTTTTCCCCACCTCCTCCACGGCGCTGATTTCCACGGGAATAAAATCCCCGCCTCCAGAACAGGTCACAATATTGTGACTCCTCACACTCCACACGTTTTTTTTTTCCCCAACTCCAAGCCCTGAAGCTGCAGCTCTCCAGAGCTTTCCCAGCTCCCGGAGCGGAGTGGGAATTTTAACTCTTTTTGGGTTCAAACGAGCGGCAAAAAATCCGGGAGCGATTTCCCGCCCGGAAGGGGCCGGAGTCTCCAGAACCCCCACAAACAGCCCTGAGGTGGCGTTTCCAGCCCGGAGCACCCAAATCTGGGTTTGGATTCAGATCCCAGCACAAAATCCCGATCTCCAGACATGGAACGAGGAGCAGGATGGGGCTGGGAAGGCCCGGAGTGTCCATGAATCTTTCCCGGTTTTTCCCCACCTCCTCCACGGCGCTGATTTCCACGGGAATAAAATCCCCGCCTCCAGAACAGGTCACAATATTGTGACTCCTCACACTCCACACGTTTTTTTTTTCCCCATCTCCAAGCCCTGAAGCTGCAGCTCTCTGGAACTTTCCCAGCTCCTGGAGCGGAGTGGGAATTTTAACACTTTTTGGGTTCAAACGAGCCCAAAAATCCGGGAGCCAAAAATCCGGGAGCGATTTCCCGCCCGGAAGGGGCCGGAGTCTCCAGAACCCCCACAAACACCCCTGAGGTGGCATTTCCAGCCTGGAGCACGCAATTCTGGGTTTGGATTCAGATCCCAGCACAAAATCCCAATCTCCAGACGTGGAACGGGGAGTAGGATGGGGCTGGGAAGGCCCGGAGTGTCCATGAACCTTTCCCGGTTTTTCCCCACCTCCTCCACGGCGCTGATTTCCACGGGAATAAAATCCCCGCCTCCAGAACAGGTCACAATATTGTGACTCCTCACACTCCACACGTTTTTTTCCCCCATCTCCAAGCCCTGAAGCTGCAGCTCTCCGGAGCTTTCCCAGCTCCCGGAGCGGAGCGGGAATTTTAACACTTTTTGGGTTCAAACGAGCAGCCAAAAATCCGGGAGCGATTTCCCGCCCGGAGCTGGGAAAGCGGCGCTTTCCTCAGGCACTTGGATTTTGCTCCTTTCTGCCTCTCAGGCTCCTCGGAGCACAGATCCATCGGGAATATCTCACAGCATTCCCCATTTCCGTCAGATTTTGTGACACAAAGGCCTGGAGCAGAGAGGGAAATTCAATCCCGTTTTTTTTCCCCACGGATTTCCTCGCTCACAGCTCCACACCCGCCATGGTGATCCCAAGCGAATCCCAGGAGAAAATCCCAAATATTTGCAGAGGATTGGAGGTGAACGGCCACCAGCAGCTCCTGAAGGGTCCCCACATCCCCGCAGCATCCCAAGAAAAGCTGGGAATACAAGAAACCTTGGAGCAGGACAGAGGGAATCCTCAGGATTCCAATCCTAAGGACAAAGCTCCTCATTTCCCTTTAACAACCCTCCAATCCCTGATTTTCTCTCTAAAACAGCTCCTAAACCCTGAAAAGTTGGGAATCTTCAGTTTCCCAACCACTTTCTGCCAAATAAAGAGGAGAAAATATTGGAAAACCAATCAAAGTCAACTAAAGAAGCAGAAATATTGGAAAACCAAAGTCAGGATTGAGTTTCACACATCTTTGGGATGCTGGGGTTGGATGAGGCTCAGGGAGGACGCCGGAATCGGGATGGGGACGGCGCCTTTCCACGCAATCCCAATGGGAATTGGGGACAAACACTCCCAATCCAAGGAAAGAATTCCAGGGAAAAAATTCCAGGAAAAAAACCAGGAAAAAAATTCTAGGAAAAGAACTCCAGGAAAAGAATTCCAGGAAAAGAATTCCAGGAAAAGAATTCCAGGAAAAAAATTCTAGGAAAAGAATTCCAGGAAAAGAATTCCAGGAAAAAAAACCAGGAAAAAAATTCTAGGAAAAAAATTCCAGGAAAAAAATTCCAGGAAAAATTTCCAGGAAAAGAATTCCAGGAAAAGAATTCCAGGAAAAAAATTCCAGGAAAAAAAACCAGGAAAAAAATTCTAGGAAAAAAATTCCAGGAAAAAAATCCAGGAAAAAAATTCTAGGAAAAATATTCCAGGAAAAAAATTCCAGGAAAAATTTCCAGGAAAAAAATCCAGGAAAAAAATTCTAGGAAAAATATTCCAGGAAAAAAATTCTAGGAAAAATATTCCAGGAAAAAAATTCCAGGAAAAGAATTCCAGGAAAAAAATGAAATTCCAGGGAATTGTTGGAATGGCCAGCGCCAGCCCTCTCGCGGGAGCGTTTCCCGCGGGAAGCGTTCGCGGAGCGTTCGTCTCCTTGGAAACCAAACCCTTCCGAGCCCGGGCGCACGCAATCCTCGGGAAGAGCAAACTCCGAGCTATTTTTAACCCCCCGGAATGCGAAATCCCGGCTGTTTGATCAGGGACGGAACCCAAGGGAAATTTATAAAATCTCAGTTATTGAAGGAGGAAATCGTTGCGTCCACCCAAAGGAGAAACCCACGGAGTTATGCCGGGAAAAATCATCGCTCGGCCTCTCGGAATGAAAAATAAATAAAAAATAAATCGGGAGGTTTGGATTTTGGGATGAAAAATGAAAAACTGGAGGTGACAAAGCTGAGACGATCAAAGAAAACCCTGAGGGGACAAACGGGAAAAAATCAGGAGGGAAAAATCCCAAATTCCCTGGAGTTTGGATTCCTCTCCAACCCTAATGATTCTGGGATAACGGAATTAAATCAAGGAATTGGGGAGTTTAATTAAATATATTGGCCAGTCCTGTTGTGCTGATGATTCCTCGGTGGTTTTCCTGGAGGAAATCTCCGCAGCTTTGGAATTCAAGAGATGCCAACGGAATTCCTGAAAAAAATCCCCTGAAAAGTCCAATGTAGAAGAATTCACCTCAAAATTTAAAATCATTTACTCTAAAAAATGGAAAGAATTCATTCTGAAATTTAAAATAATTTACTCAGAAGTTTAAAAGAATTGACTCTGAAATTTAAAATAATTTACTCTGAAAATTTAAAAGAATTCACCCTGAAATTTAAAAGAATTGACTCTGAAATTTAAAATAATTTACTCTGAAAATTTAAAAGTCACCCTGAAATTTAAAAGAATTTGGCTTCTCCAACCCCTCCCATGATCCCGGGGAATCTCACAATTCCCGATTTTTTGGGATGAGCTGCTGCACTTTAACCAGGTATTTTCGGTTCAATCCAAATAAAATCTTCAAACCCAATAATAAACCAGAACCTCTTTTTCCTTGGTGACGATTCCGTGGCATCAAATGAATATTTATTATTAATTTAATTTTTCCAAATGAAAATCGGAGATAAAATGATGGAAACCACAGGCAGGGAAAGCATTAAAACGGCTCCTAAAAACCCAAACCCTGCTCTTTTATCCCGAAATTCTTTTTCCAAAGGAATTGATAAAAAAATAATTTAATGTGAGCTGGGAAGTGGGAGGCAAAACCAAAATTAAAAAAATTTAAAAGCACTTCAATAATTACAATAGATTTTATATATTATGGGAAAGGACAGATATTAAACCCCAAGAACCAAGAGATAAAATGAATTTAGAGCCTTTTCCAGAGGCAAATCCAACCCCAAAATCCGAAGCCATCCCGATCCCCTCGCCGGCAACTCAGATGAGCAAAAAATTCCTGGATTTTTTTTGGGATTCTGGGCGGATTTGGGCGGCAGCGTGGGAGGCGGCGAAGGGAATTGTGAAATTCCGAGCAAACTGAGCACAAAGGAATGGGAATATCAGCGGGATGGAGGGCAGGAGCTGGGGTTTTATTCCCTGGTTTTTTTTCCAGGAAGGGATCAGTTCCCAGCCGAACAAAGGGCTCCCGGATGGAATTCGGAATTCGGGAAGATCCTTGAAATAATTACAGCTTCTCCCCAGGAGCGGTAATTTGATACGAAGTTTGGCCTGGGGGAGGATGGGAGGAATAAATTAATTATCCGGCTTTTTATGTGGAAATCAAAACAGGTGGGATCTGCTGGGGGTTTGAAAGCGGGATGAGAGCAGGGATGAGCTGCCCCAAAATCCCGGGATTCTCCACAACCCCACGGAGGGAGGAGAGCCCAGGACAGCACCTGGAGCTCCTGGAGAGAGTCCAGAGGAACCCACGGAGCTGCTCCGGGGCTGGGAGAGCTGGGAATGTTCCCCTGGAGAAGGGAAGGATCCTGGGAGAGCTCCGAGCCGCTGCCAGGGCCTGAAGAGGCTCCAGGAGAGCTGGAGAGGGACTGGGGACAAGGGACAGAGGGACAGGACACAGGGAATGGCTTCCCAGGGATGGATGGGAGATTGGGAGGGAATTCCTGGCTGGGAGGGCGGGGAGGAGCTGGGATGGAATTCCCAGATTTGCTGTGGCTGCCCCTGGATCCCTGGCAGTGCCCAAGGCCCGGCTGGAGCCCCCTGGGACCATGGGAGGTGTCCCTGCCCACGGAATGGGATGAGCTCCCTCCCATCCCAAACCATTCCATGATTCCATGATTCCATGATAATTCCATGTTGGAAGGGACCTTCAAGCCCAGCTCGTTCCAAACCCACACTCATCCACGGGGATTCGGATGCTTCAAGGATTTCCTCTGGATCATTTATTCCACCAGATTCCTAAATCCATTCCAAGGCTCCCAGAAAGCACAAACTGGGACCAATCAATGCAGGGAAAAGCTCGGAATGGTTTCCAGGCTGGCAGTTGGGAATTCTGGGATTTTCCACCTGAGGAGTTGTGGATTCCCCATCCCTGGAAGTGTCCAAGGCCGGGCTGGATGGGGCTTGGAGCAACCTGGGATCGTGGAAGTGTCCAGGGCTGGAACGGGATGGGATTTAAGGTCCCTCCCAACCCAAACCATTCCAGGATTCTCTGATTCCGGCTCTGAGCATCCAAACCATTCCTGAAATAACAAAAACTCAATTTCCCCACTTCATTCCTGAAGTGCCTAAACCCAGCAAGGAAGTGCTGCAGGTTCTAAAATGAGGAATAAAATATTGGAAATCAGATCCAGGTCCAACCTCAGCTCCTCCCGATCCAAACCCAATCCCGGACCTGAACTCCCAGTGATTCCATCAATCCATAAAAATCCTCCAAACCACTAAATTCCAGAAGGAAAAGGCCAAATTTTTGGACCTCTTTTTCCTTGGCAATTCATCACCCAACCCAGCTATGTAAAAAATGTAAAAAAAAAAATTTCAATGTGCAAAATCCTGTGAAAATGATGCAAATCCTTAATTTTTTTTTTTTAGGGAAATGCTATTCCAGACCTTTCCTCGCACTAGAGGAATGATATTAAATCAGATTATGGATTACACAAATAATTTGAATTAAAATTCCACGATTATTTTCAAGTGGACCTGTTGAAAGGAGAGCCACGGGAATTCTTTTCCCCAAGGAATGAAAAGCTCTAAATGTCCGTGTTGCCATGGCGACAACCTCTATCCTTCCGTGCTTCCCGATCTATCCTGGGCGATCAATACTTCGTGGCAATTGTTTCCATGGAAATTGCAGCCGGAATAATCCTCTTTTTTTCCATAGAAAAGCAACAGGGAAACAACCTGGGGAAGGCGGAGCGGGTCCGAGGCGGCGACAGCAGAACGAGCGCCGGGGTCTTGGGGAAAATAATTAAAAATTTTGGGTTTTTAATGCAGTTTAATGGTTTTTGGGAAGTTTTGTAGGGAATGTGAGGGTGAGGATGGAATGTTGGGTTTTCCCAGCACTGGGGCCCCGAGCCTGTTGTCTCCGTCATTAACTTTCCGAAATGATAATTAAAGGCTCATTAGCATTTGATTAAAATCATAAAATGAGATGAGAATGCAAAGTTCACCCTCTGCGTGAAATTCCAGCCCCGGCCGACCGCGGAAAATTCCAGCACAGCCACAAAAATTGCGTGTTTGGGAAAATCCTTTCCCGGGTTTAAATTTCTGCCAGGAGAGCCCCCTGCCAGAGCTTTTTCCGCACTCTGGGAAAAAGGAATTCCAGGTAAAACAACGCCACCAAAAATAGCAACCAGCACCTGGATCCAAAGGGAATCACCTGGAATCCTTCCGGAAAATCCTCCCCCTGATTTAGGAGCAACTGAGGAATTTTGGGATGGTTTTCCATGAGAACCGAGGAGAGCAGCAAAATGGGAATTCATGGCCATGATGGAATTGATTCCAGGAGATTAAAAATCATTCCCGGAGTGCTGATCCCACGGCAGCTCCCAGGAAACCTCTGCCAGGAAAAGGCAGCAGCTCGGGAATTCCGGGATCCCGGGATCCTTCCCCACCTTTGTAAATGCCCCCATTTGTTCTCCAGGTAAAACATCCAGAGAGAAGGAATGTGGCGCTCCCTGCTGCAGCCGGGCAGCACGGAATCCTGGAACGGCTTGGGTGGGGAGGGACCTTAAATCCCAAAATCCCAAATCCCCAAATCCCAAAATCCCACTCCTGCCATGGCAGGGACACCTCCCACAATCCCAGGGTGATCCCAGGGTGATCCCAGGGGGCTCCAGCCTGGCCTTGGGCACTGCCAGGGATCCAGGGGCAGCCACAGCAAATCTGGGAATTCCAGCCCAGCCTCTCCCCACCCTCCCAGCCAGGAATTCTTTCCCAGTATCCCATCTAACTTTTGTCACTGGGAAGCCATTCCCTGTGTCCTGTCCCTCTGTCCCTTGTTCCCAGTCCCTCTCCAGCTCTTCTGGAGCCCCTTCAGGCCCTGCAAGGGGCTCTGAGCTCTCCCTGGAGCTTTCCCTTCTCCCCCCTGGAGGTTTAATCCCAGTGCCACCCCTGGTGCCCGAGGCAGTGCCAGGATTCCTCCCTCTCTTTTCCTTTACTCTGTTTTTCCATGTTTCCCCCCTTTTCCCCAGTGTTTTTATTTTTATTTTTATTTTTATTTTTATTTTTATTTTTATTTTTATTTTTATTTTACTGCCTTCAGGAGCATTCCCAGGGCTCTGCTGCTTTCCCAATCCCAGCTCCCACCAGGATTATCCCAGCCAGGGCAGCACCAAAGCTGCAGAATCAGCAAAGGGAATGAACCTGCCCCATCCCCATCCCAAAAAACCCCTCTGAAAATTCCAATTACTCCCATCTCAATTTTTGCCGAGGCAGGGCGTTAATGAGCATGCAAACGAGCAGTGTGCATATGGCAGCGCTGCGCCAGGGACCCTCGGCCGCTTTGTTCCACAAATGTTCCCGGCGCAGTTTTCCCGGGATGACGTCCGGGGAGCCATGGTTACAACAATGCCGCAGGAAGCATCATCCCTCGCCTCTCCCCAGCTCGGCAACAGCTGAGCCACGCACGGATCCCTTCCCCGGCCTCAATCCCACATCCACGGCGCGCTTCGGGTTTTAATATCCCGGGAACAATGCAAGGGGAATTTAAAATTTACCCCCATACAGCAGCAAAAATCGGGATGAGCCAAAATAAATCAGTATTAAACCTCCCCCTCCCTTCACCTTCTCATTATATTTTAATGGCTTTGATTATTAAAAAAGTCACTCAGCACTTCCAAAGGCTCCCAGGCTGGCTCTGAGCTCTCCTGATTATCCTGTCACGGTCCCCGTTCCACGCCACAAAAATATCCCGGCAAAATTCCCGACTGGAGGGACACTCAGCAGCCCCTGGAAGCTCCAGGAGAGCAATTTGAAGCTTTTTCCCTGTGAGGTGCAATTCCAGCCTGCTCTCCGTCCTGTTTTTGCTCATTTTCAACCCCAAATCCGCTCATTTTCCATTTTCCCAAAGCATTCCTGGGATTAAGACCCAAATAACAGCTCTGGAGTGCAGATAAGAGACCCTTTTCCAGGCAGGAATCTTCACAGATGAGTTTTGCACTGTTTTATCCCTCATGATATTTGCTTTTATCTCGGGCCTTGTCAGCAATTCCAAATCTCCATTAGAATTCCCAAACATTCCTGNTCTCCCCACCCTCCCAGCCAGGAATTCTTTCCCAGTATCCCATCTAACTTTTGTCACTGGGAAGCCATTCCCTGTGTCCTGTCCCTCTGTCCCTTGTTCCCAGTCCCTCTCCAGCTCTTCTGGAGCCCCTTCAGGCCCTGCAAGGGGCTCTGAGCTCTCCCTGGAGCTTTCCCTTCTCCCCCCTGGAGGTTTAATCCCAGTGCCACCCCTGGTGCCCGAGGCAGTGCCAGGATTCCTCCCTCTCTTTTCCTTTACTCTGTTTTTCCATGTTTCCCCCCTTTTCCCCAGNCCCATATTTCAGGCCTTGTGAGCAATTTGAAATTTTCACTGGAATTCCCAATCATTCCCGGGATTAATGCCCAAATAACAGCTCTGGGGTGCAGATAAGAGCCCCTTTTCCAGGTAGGAATCTCTACATCTGAGTTTTGCAGTGGTTTTTCCCTCAGAAAACTTTCTCATATCTCGGGCCTTGTGAGCAATTCCAAATCTCCATTAGAATTCCCAAATATTCCTGGGATGAATGCCCAAATAACAGCTCTGAAGGGAAGATAAAAGATCCTAATCCAGGCAGGAATCTCCATATTTGAGTTTTTCACTGTTTTTTCCCTCACGATATTTGCTTTTACCTCGGGCCTTGCGCGCAATCCCAAACCTTCACCAGAATTTCCAAACATTCCCCCTTTTTTCTGCTCCCCGCTGGTCCTTCCTGAGCAGAAGATTACTCCTGTCAATCTCCTTTCTCTTCTGCAATTTTCTCATTTTTCTCATTACCGAATTCACCTGCAATTTGCCCATTATCTGTTTCCAGCGAGGCTGCTTTGGGGTGTGTTGTGGTTTTTTTTTCGGGGCTTATTTGGGAGTTCGAGACTCCCACCCGTGCCTTTCATGGCACAAGGCAATAATTAAAGTGCAGCATTTCAAACGTTTGCTTGACACAACCGTTGCTTTTCCCATTATTTCCCAGTTTTCCCCCCCTCCGCCACTGTTTTTAAAGTGATGAGCGAGTGACAGACGTTAAATGTCACCGGGAATTGGCGGTGACAGGAAAGAATTTAGGGCTGAACCCGCTCCTGGCCACTCCCTGCCACAGCATCTGCAGAGTTCGAACCAAATAAAACAAATTTGAAAAGTTCAAACCCCAATTTTTTCTGTTTTCAGCCTTTTTTTTTTGCCCTTTCCACCTTTTATTTGGGTTTTAATCGTCAGCTGAACACCTGGGATGCATCTGCAGTTGAAGATGCTCGGTCTTTGGCACGATTAAATTAAAAATTTAAATTGAATTCAATTAAAACCTCACAATTTTTGGTGAAATCTGCTTGAATTCTAAAGTTCTGACACAAATAGAAGCTTTCTTTATTTCTATTCTGAAATAAAAGCAAGGAAAAATTCCTTGGAAAATCATCCCAATGCTGCTTCAACATCAAAAATTCCTCATTTTAAACCTTTAGAATTCCTATAAAAACAGGTTTTAAAATTCCAACAGGAGATCCTATGGAAAATCCCTGCCAGAGATGAAAATTGTCAGACTTTAAATCAAATCCATTGATTCCCGATGATCAAAGAGGAGCAGCTCCTGCTCTTCCCGGGGCTGGAATAACATCCAGCGTTTCACAAAGTCACCTCAAAGTCAGACTCCAACACATCCAACCGCAGCAGAGTGGAAATTTCCACTCATAAAAATACCTCAAAAAATGGGATTATTTTCTTGGTGGGCATTTATTTCCTTTATTAGGCTCTGCTGATGCCATTCCCCTAAAAAAATGATGTTTTTTCCTGCATTCAACGCCCTCTTTGGGGTAATTCAACCCCAAATTGGGATTTATTTCTTATTTATTTACAGCTGAGCAGGGCCTGGGTGCTGACACACAATACAGAAAAGAAAAAAAAAATCCTGTTTGATTTAAATATCAAAAAGGCAAAAAAAAAAAGTGTCCATTTGAAAGTCAGAATTCCCAGTGCTCCCCCTTCCAAGCAGCACCAAAAATCCCTTTTTTTGTGCCTGGTTTTAGGTGTCTGGAGCGTTTTTCCCCAAGGATTGGTGCTCGATGCAGAAGGGCACCCTCAGAAATTGCTCTGAATGAAGAATCCACTTAAACCCCGATTCGATCTCCCCAGCCGCCCTGAATGAGTTCCCATCGCCGCTGACCCGAGGAATTATCCCATCACTTCCTCTGAACTCTGCTCCATTCCGTAACAGCCTTCCAAAAGAAATGACATTTCATGGGATTTAAGAAGAAATAATCTTTGCTTGAATCGCTTAAAATGGTCCCTAATTCGCATTAAAAATTAATAAAAATTAGATTTATGGGGTTTTTTTAGTGAGAATTCCATGATTTCACCTCACTGCCTGAACTCCTGGTGAAGGGACAAAGTGTCCCAGGAAGCAAAGGAGCTTTGAACCCGAGAGGAAAAATAAAATAATGTCCTGATAAATTAAAAATAAACCAATCAAGGAATACACTCCCGAGGCGATACCTGAGCGGGAACATTCATCCACTGCCACTGAAACGCTTTCTAAACAAAATAAAATCTCGTTAAGGATGGGATGCTCAGATTCTGGGAAGCTCTACCCAATTGTGTCCAGAACAAAGTGAGGGATTATCCATAAAATCCATAAAATTCTGATTAACCTTGGATCCAGGTCCTGCCTAACACAAAGGGCCGATTTTATTCTGCTCTGTAAGACAAGAGACCAAAGAATTGGATTAACAACACAAAGATTTATATTTTACTAGGGAAAAACTACAGAATTAAATCCTGCCCGGGAAAATCCCGCCGGGTTTTGGCATCACGGAGTTGGAGATCCGGAATTTGGGAATACAGGCAGAGACCGGAGCCATTTCCCAGCAGGAAACCAGGTGGAAATCTTCTGGGAAAGCTGCAGCGTTTGCCAGTTCCTCAGTTCAGTCCAAGAAATGGAATTAAATAAGAATTTCCTGGATTTCACTCATTTCAATAATTGGAAAAACGCAACCCCTGCCTCACTCAAATTTTGGACAAAACAAAATCCCGATGGATTCTTTTAAAAATTCCATTTCTTTTCAATGAAAACACGGATGGAATTTAGGGCAACAGGAGTTTTAGGGAGATTTCCTCCCTGGGGGATGTAAAGGGAGCAGCAGCAGCACCTCTGGAGAGAGGATTTGGTCTCACATGGATCCCCACCATGGAGGGGATGATGGAATCCAGCTTTTCCAACAACCCGGATATTAAATTTGGGAGAAGGGAGGCAGGAGAGACACAGCTGCTGCTCCAGGTAAAAAAAGGAAAAAGTCCTATAAAAAATGAGTTCACTGAAGAGACCTGGAGGATCTGAGTCTTCCTGGGAGTCAATGATTTCCTGGGAACCGTCACAGCCAGGCTGGGAATGCTGTAGGATCGAGGAATCCTGGAATGGTTTGGGTTGGAAGGACCTTAAATCCCACCCAGTGCCACCCCTGCCATGGCAGGGACACCTCCCACTGTCCCCAGGGTGCTCCCAGCCCCAATGTCCAGCCTGGCCTTGGGCACTGCCAGGGATCCAGGGGCAGCCACAGCAAATCTGGGAATTCCATCCCAGCCCCTCCTCACCCTCCCAGCCAGGAATTCCTGCCCAAAATCCCATCCATCCCTAGGAAGCCATTCCCTGTGTCCTGTCCCTCTGTCCCTTGTCCCCAGTCCCTCTCCAGCTCTCCTGGAGCCCCTTCAGGCCCTGGCAGGGGCTCGGAGCTCTCCCTGGAGCTTCTCCTCTCCAGGGGAACATTCCCACCTCTCCCAGGGGGCTCCAGAGGGGCTCCAGCCCTGGAGCAGCTCCGTGGTTCCCTCTGGAATTTCTCCCACAGCTCCAGCTCCTCCTGCTGTTGTTCCCAGGGCTGGGGCCTCACCTGAGAGGGGCAGAGGAGCAGAATTCCCCCTTTTCCTGCTGCTCCCCACTCACATTCCCACCACCTCACACCAGGAGGAGCAAAGAGGGATCCGAGAATTCTGGAATCGCAACCATCAATTTTCCAGCAATTATTTCCCTCCCTGACCCGCGGCTCAACCACCCCACACAGGAATAAAGGGACTCCTGCCTGCCCAGGGAGGGTTAAGTGTTAATTACAGTGATTAATCAGCCTCTGCAGGGGAGCTGTGACACAACAAATGCACCAAAACCGCGGATTTTTAAGGGAAAAAAAAACCTCCAGGGATGTGACTGCTCCGCTCCTCCCTTCCCTGCACTCTAACCCTCTCCAGAATTTATTTTTTGGGGCAGATCCAGCTTTTCCAGCTTTGGAATCGTGTGGGTCAACAGAGCCCGGGGAGGCAGAGGTGGGAGGTGGAGCCCACCTGGCACTGCTGGCACCGGCTCCTTTTCCCTGGATTTATGGAGTACGAGGAATTTGTACTCACCTGCTTAATAAAAGATCTTTAAATAGAGAAATGAGTAATGGTTTGCAGGATAAACGTTCTTTTGTGCTCCGAGCTGGTGTTTTACTACTTGTACTACGCTGTTTCGGGGCCTGAAGGGGCTCCAAAAAAAAGCTGGAGGGGGGTTTGGGATAAGGGATGAAGGGACAGGGCACAGGGAATGGGAAGGGATATTGGGAAGGAATTCCTGGCTGGGATGAATTCCCAGAGAAGCTGTGGCTGCCCCTGGATCCCTGGGAGTGTCCAAGGCCGGGTTTGGGATTTGGAGAACCCTGGGATTGTGGGGGACTGGATAATCCCTGAGATCCCTCAAACCCCATCCATGAAATCCCCACAGAAATTCCCAGGAATTCCCCACAGAAATTCCCTGGAATTCCCTCTCTGCCTCTGCTGTGAGTGAAAACCACGCCGGCGAGGGATTTCTAGAATGTTCTGATCCCTTCCCACCATCCAAAACTGATCCTAATTAATCCCAAACTTCACTCAACCAAGGATTCCAGCCCTCCCATCCCTCCAGGGAGTGGAGCTCAGGTTCTCTCCTCCTCCTTCCAAAGCTTTTCCCAGATCCCAAATCCCAAATCCCAGATCCCGATGGTGCCCTCACCGCGGTTTTCCCCATTATTCCTTTCCCTACACGAGAAAAAGTTTCCTGTTCCCGCAATTCTGCCGGAACTGAGAGCAAAGCAACTGCCTGGAGAGTAAATAACAGCGGTTTTTAAATCTCCCCCGGTGCTGGGTTATTTTTTGCCTTTTTTTCCTCTCCGATGAAAAGCTCGCTTTGCTCCTGCCACGCTTTTCTCGCAGCAAAAAATTCCCGCGGCAGCTCCTAAAATTAACCTGCGAAAATGCAAATTGTTTGCTCGGGGGGGGTGTTTGTGATGTTACATTTTCCTCCCCGGACCCGGAGGTTACAAGTGAAAATTCTGCTCAAACGAAAAGATGAATTGCAAAAAAAAAAAAAAAAAAAAGGAGAATATCGTTGTTGTAACGGATTACAAAGCACAAAAAAATTATTTTTTAGCGCTGGAGGCGGAGATATCAATCCTTTCTGCCGGGCTAAAATTGAGATTTGAATGTAAAAGCAGCACCGAGGGATGAGCGCACACACAGCCCCATGAAACGGGCTCCAAACCCCCCCCCGAAAATTCGTGTCACAATTAAGACGCAGCCAGATTAACGAGCTCCAATTAGCGCCGGGGATGTTTTTTGCGAGGTAAACAAGCGGCAGTGGGAGTCGGTGGGGTTGCGATTCCTCGCTGGAATGCCCACGGGAAAAGCGGCCGTGAATCATCGCAGCCGTCACGCTCCTCCAAGGGGAAAATCAGCCGTGAAAACGCCCGAATAATGGGGAAAAAATCGCTCTCGCGGGGACTGGAGGCTGCCAGAATTCCCCGCAGCTCCCGGGTGGGCGCTGGGAGCTGGAACAGAACCACCTTCACCTGGCGGGTGGCTGCAAAAAATCCCAAAATTCCACGGGAAACAGCAACGGGATGGGTGCTCCTCCAAGGAAAGGGAATTCTCCGCGCTGGGTGGGATCAGCAGCCGAGAGGAGGCGGAAATCTCCAAATTCCAGCTCCTTTTCCCGTCCTTTTCCCATCAGGATTTGTATCAGAGCCTGGGAAATGGGGTTAAGTCAAAGAGAGCTTCCACCAAACCATTTTTCCATGATTTTCACTGGAAACAAGAAACTGGATCCTCTCAATGGATCCTCTCTAAATCCTGAGCACGCCACTCACTGAAGTCCCAATAATCACAAATCATTTCTATATTAATTAATATTATTAATTCCATTCGAATTTGAAATTCCAAAAATTTATTATATGATTGAAAATCCATAATAAAAAATAATTAAAATGGAATTATTTGATGGAAACTGCAGGTTCCCCTCAGGCCGTGCTGATTCCAAGCTCACCCAAGGCGCTGAAAAGAACCCTTGGTGCTGGAAGCAGAACAAAAAATTGGGATTTGTGTTGGAAATTCCCGGTTTTCAGCCTCGTTTTTCTCACAGATCAACTGCCCACAACCCCAAATTCTGGAGTGGTTGAATTTCCAGTTATTTCAAAAGGAAAAAGGGAACAATTTTTGCTTGTACACTCCGAGGATATTTTGAGCCATTAGAATTTCATGGGTTAATTGAAGGAAAATGGAAATTATTTCCCCAAACCGATAAAATCCAGCTCCCCAAAATCCAAACCACCACCAGGGACCCCAGGCTGAACCACACGAAGACATTTTGAGGATGAAGGAATAAAATGATCGCATACAAAGAAATAAAATGATCACACTGCACTTTTCCCCAGGATTATCCACGGGGAGCTTATTAAGGGACCAAAACCCAATTAAAAACAGGAGATGAACCTAAACATTTCGTGGTGCAATTACTGGATGGGCTCTGCTGCTGCTTCAAGCACAGCGTGGTGCCCTGGAATATTGGTTTGGAAGGAAAACAAAACCCCAACAAACCCAATAAACAAAAAAAAAATTCTTACTGGGATGAGTTCAGCTTAAAAAATGTAATAAAAAAAGGGAATTTAATCTTTTCCCGCTGATTTGGACTTTGGGATAATCCCATCCTTGGGGACTCCAGGGAAATCTTGAGTGTGGGGAAGGGATGGAGGGGTTTAAGGGTCTTTTTCCGTCCAAATCATTCCTGAGTTTCTGATTTAAGGATTCCCGTGCTCAGCTCTCCCGAGGGAGAGCTCCTGGGCACCCTTCAGTGCCACCCCTGCCATGGCAGGGACACCTCCCACCGTCCCAGGGTTCTCCAGCCCCTTTGGACACTGCCAGGGGCAGCCACAGCTCCTCTGGGATTCCATTCCAGGGCTCCTCATCCTCCCAGGGAACAATTCCTCCCCAATATCCCATCCATCCCTGTTTCTGGCAGTTTAAAATAAGTCTCTTTTAATTTAAATCACATTAAACTTGTGGCTCCTTCCCACCAGCTTCCCTTTCCTGCTCCATCTCCTCTCTCGCTGTCCCTCCGGACACGAATTCCCCTGGAGCTGCTCCTGCCCTGGAGTGACCTCGGCTCTGGAATCCAGGTCCTGTTCCCAGTCCCCCAAGCCCTGGATCATCCCAAACCCCAAATATCCAAGGTTGGACCTGAGGGATGACCCAGCTCCTGTTGACGCCTGATGGGTTTTTGTCTTTTCTTTTTATCCCTTTTTTATACATTTTTATCCCCTTTTTATCCATTTTATCCCCTTTTTATCCATGTTTATCCCCTTTCCCTTTCCCTGTGCCCGTCACGAACACTCCCTGTCCCTCAGCCCTGCATGTGGAGAACCCTTGGGGGCTGAGATTGAGCTCAGCTTGGGGCTTCTCTGAGGGGAGCAGCCGGAACATCCCGAGTGTCTCCAAAGCAGAGGCTCCAGCCTTGCCCGGAGCCTCCTCTCTGCAACAGGTTTGTTCAGCTGGGCTGGAGTCTCCCTTGGAGTGGGATAGGGAGATAATTACCTCATTGATTAAGTTTCTAATTGGGGATTTGAGGTAGATATGCTAATTTGTGAGGTCCTTAAATGGTATCCACGTTGGACCCGGGGGTGCTGCTCGGCTGTTCCCGCCTTTAACAAACTGTGCACCCAAAATCCCATTAAACCCAAAATAATAATAATAAATAAATAAATAATCCCCTTTTCCCTGCGCTGCTGGGGCTGCCTGGGATTTTTCCCAGCCCTTGAGGCCTCACTGTGGGATCCCATCCCACGGGGCTCACAGATGACGGGATGAGATCCCACAGGAGCCACTTCCAGCCCCGCTGCTGTCCCCGCCCAGTCCAGCCCAGTGCCACCAGTGCCAGGTCGTGAAGGGGGAAAGCGGCCACTGCTGAGACCCCAAAAACACCCAGCACAGAGAATTCCCCCTGCTCTGTCCTCAGGAGACTCAAATTCACTCAAATTGGATGACCTGGAGATTAATCCCATGCGGGGAACGCAAATCCAAGGAGAGCAGCGGGAGGCCCGCGCGGGTCGCCCCAATCCCAACCCGTTCGGCGACGGATTAACCACAGAAAACGCTTTAAAACCTCGAGCCGGGCCCTTAAAAATATTGAAAATGATCAAGATGCAGCCCATAATGATAAAAACTCGGCGCCAGATTAGAAATGTGCAATTTTTCACCTCAGCTTGAGCGCAAATTCATCTGCTCCCCACGAGGCGCGGCCCGGTAAACGCGGCACCGAAAATAGATGTTCCAGCTGATTAAATCCTCGGATAAACAAATTGTCTGCGGGAAAACGCATTAGAGAGAGGCAGGAGCAGTGGGAAGCCGGGATGGAATTGGATTCTCCGGGATTGTGTGGCCGGAGCGTTCGAAATTCCCGTGTTTATCAGGGAAAATCAGCACAACGGGGCCGCTCCCGGCACTGGAATTCAATACTCGCACCCGAAATGTGCGATGGGTCTGAAAGGAAATTAAAAAACGGCATAAAAACCCCCCTGTGGGATTAGAATAGCGAAGGATTAAAATAAGGAAACAAAAAAATCCCTCTTTCGGCTAAAACAGTTATGCTGATTGTCAACATTTGTTTGCAGGTATTAATACCAAAGAAAGAAAAAAAATAATCATATTAGAGCGGTGAAAGATAAAAGTATTACCGGGAATAATGGAAGGAAAGGCAGGATGGGAGCGTGGATTATTAAAAAAAAAACTTCTAGGCCGCAGTGTTTACTAAATGATTGTTTGGTGTATTAAAAATGCATTTAAGCACAGGATAGGTATTAAAAAATAAAATAAATTAATATTGTTGCACTAAATCCTTCAGTATTTGGGTAGTAATGAGGGACAAACTCCCATTTTTCTCATCAATTCCTGATTTTTCTCATCAATCTCTAATTTTCCTCTTCAATCCCCAATTTTTCTCATCAGTCTCCCCCTTTCCTCATTGATCTCCCGCGTTTCTCATCAATCCCAAATTTTCCTCATTAATCCTCAATTTTTCTCATCAATCTCCCATTTTTCTCATCAGTCTCCCATTTTTTTATCAATATCCAATTTTCCTCATCAATCCTAAAGTTTTCTCTTTAATCTCCCATTTTTCTCATCAATTCCCAATTTTTCTCATCAATATCCAATTTTCCTCATCAATCCCAAAGTTTTCTCTTTAATATCCCATTTTTATCATCAATCCCAAATTTTTCTCATCAATATCCCATTTTTCTCATCAATCCCCAATTTTCCTCATCAATCCCCAATTTTTCTCATGAGCCTCTAATTTTTCTCATCAATCTCCCATTTTTCTCATCAATCTCCTATTTTTTCATCAATATCCAATTTTCCTCATCAATATCCAATTTTTCCCCCAATTTTTCTCATCAATCCCCAATTTTCCTCCTCAATCTCCCGTTTTTCTTATCAATCCCCAATTTCCTCATCAATATCCAACTTTTTCTCATCAATATCCAATTTTTCTCATCAATATCCAATTTTTGTTATTAATTCCCAATTTTTCTCATCAAT